>CAAKMY010033618.1:0-25414 GCA_901111285.1 Corrigiola litoralis | reverse complement strand
CCATAGATTTTGACACTTTAACATGTGTTGCATGTTTCCAAGTCCTTCATGTGGAAATTAACCTATAGCCCTTACTTAACCATTTAAGTATATTTATATTCCACCAAAAGAGATAACCAGGTATCCCAAAAACAAACCTAGTCACAAAACCACAGCAAACAAGCACATGAGCTTTTGCTTATCTAACTCAGCACTAATGCATACATAAGAAGCTAAGCAAAACAAGTCTAATCCATCAGTAATAAGGACATTTCACGTTATGACAAATTAGGTGACTTGCTCCCATACAATCTAGTGCACACATCAAACTTAATTTGTCGAACAATGTGATCCACAGTCCTAGATTTCTCTGAAAATATCCTGTAATTTGTTTCTGACCATATGGCATATATGGTTCTGGTAAAGGTGCATATATACTTCTTTGTTAACCAGTGCTTGCCAGTCATCTTAGACCAAAAGTAGATTTCCCTCATCAAATGATAGACTTCCCTATATCTTTTGTTCCACCTCATAATCTGCAGCCAAACACTCCTAGAAACAGGACAGTCAAACCACATATCATTCCTGGTTTCTGACAGCATCTTGTACAAACTGCACCTGTTTTCTAAGTTGAACCCCTTTTTGCAGATATTATCAGTTGTAGCTAGCCCATTATTCACAGAAAAAGTAGAGATAACAACATGTCTACGCATTATAGCAGCATCCCAAATATGCCTAGACCATCTCAGCTTTGCATGATCACCCCTGAAAAATTGGTAGACTTTATGCAACTGCAACTTCCCATTTACCGTCCAGTCCTTCAGATACTACTGACATTTATCCACTCCACCTGCTTGAGTAATAAACTGATCCTTAAGATGAATCAAAGTACTCCAGCCCCAAGAAACATCAGCTTTCAACTGATAATGCTAGAACTCAACTCTTTTTAGATAATAGCTTTGAATCCATCTACTCCAATCATCCTGGTGATCAAAACAGAGCCTATGAATCCACTTCAATAACAAAGCTTAATTCCAACTAAGAATCTCCTTTATACCCAACCCTCCCTCAGATTTCAGCAAAGGAATCTTATCCCAAGCCGTAAACCCCATTTTCCTTGCTCCTTCCTCAGAACCCCAGAAAAAACTCCTGCAGATTTGCACAATTTTCTTCTGAATCTTCACTGGCAACAAAACACAAGTGCACTAGAAATTTTGCATCCCAAACACCACTGAATTCAACAATTCAATCTTACCTGCATAACTAAAAAATTTCGAAGTCTAGTGAGCTACTTTGCCTTTGATTTTACTAATAAGAGATTGAAACGTTTTCGCAGTCAATCTAGAGGAATTCAGTGTTATTCTTAGAAATCTGCAAGGGAATTCATTCACAGCAAAACCCGACTTTGCAAGAATAGCAGCTTGAACTGATGCATCAACCCCACTCAAATATATGTTTGTTTTATGAGAGTTAGCATGTAATCCAGACATATCAGCAAACTTGTCCAAGCAAGCTTTAATAGCTAAGATGGAGGGAACATCACCTCTTGAGGAAACTAAAAGATCATCAGCAAAGGTAAGGTGACTAAGACCAATCCTGGAACATTTAGGATGAAAAGAGAAGTTTGCATCCTTCCCTAATCCCCTAAGCATCCTGGACAGACTTTCCATGCAAAGAGCAAACGAAATGGAGATAATGGATCCTCCTATCTGAGACCTCTTTTGCCAGAGAAGAAACCAAAGGGGGCATCCTCAATGCATACAGAAAAGGAAGATGTAGAAATACATGTCATAATCCAGTTCACAAATATATCAAGATATCCCAGCATAATCAACACTTGATGAAGATAAGACCAGGCAAGAGAATCAAATGCTTTCCTGATGTCCACCTTAACAATACCTCTAGGAAAATTGTGTTTTCTGCCATACTTTGTTGCCAGCTCTTGTGGTAGAAGCACATTATCAAATAAATTCCTTCCCTTAGTGAAGGCAACTTGTTCAAAACCAATAACATAAGCAGTTACTTTCTATAATCTCAGAGCTCATACCTTGCTGATAGTTTTGTACAAAACTGAGCACAAAGCAATTGGTCTAAAATCAAGCACAAAATCGAGATCCTTTTTTTTTAGTAATGAGTGCTAAAAAACGTAGCATTGATCTGCTTGAGCATTTTACCAGTCACAACGAAATCCTGAATTGCATCACAAAAATCTAAACCAATCCTACTCCATGTGTTTTTGAAGAAGGCTGAAGTAAAGCCATCTGCTACAAGGGCTTTAGATGAATCAATAGAGAACAGTGCAATCTTAATCTCATCATGTGAAATTGGCTTAATCAAGTGTGCACTATGGACATGACTAAACTTAGGACCATTAGCAAAACAGGTAACATCAAACACACCTGAGCTAGAGTCAATTCCAAGCAGCTTTCTATAAAAAAGCAAAAAAAACTTCTTTAATAGCATCTGAATCATGAAGCAAAGAACCATAAGTATCCTTGATAACCCTAATTTTATTCACATTCCTCCAAAGCTCTGTCTAGTTTAGACCAAACCCTTCTATCATAATCCTGACCATTTGTCCAGGTATAAAAATCACTAGTACCTGGTAGATCAGCCAGCCTAGGAGCATCTAAGAGATCAGAAATTTCCTGCATTTCACAAGCCATAGGAAGAGTATTACTAATTGTCTCATTGAATTGCAAAATCACATTAAATTCTCCCTGTACTATCCAAGAGCTAGACATGTGCTGAGCAATATCAATCAAGTCAGCCCATAGACTCCTTCTTAAGTCATCACTATTTGAAGCATACACAAAGGTAAAGAAACACTCCACCTCTGAATTCTTACTCTTCACTAAACAGTGAACCATTTGATCACTAGTTCTTAAGACTATTAGATCAACCATTCTACTGTTCCAGAGCACCCATATCCTTCCATTCTTGTGAAACAAGTAATTATTCACCACATGATAATACCTAAACTTCCTTCTAACAATTCTATGATTTTTTTCTCCTTCACCCTAGTTTCCAAAACTCCAACTACATCTACCTTGTACTTCAACAAGAGGTCTAAAACCTCTTGCTATTTCAAGGGCTCATTGAGACCCATGGTATTCCAAGAAGTAGATATCATTGAACTGGAAGAGGTTATGGATCCTCCGCTCCATTTCCCATTGAATTATCAAGCTATGCTAAACCATTAGATAACTCAAATTGAGGCAGCTTCAGAGTACTTTGCACTTGCCTGCTCCCAGATTTTACAGGAGTGAATTCCTCAGGTGGCATTTGATCAGGCTCTGGATAAACTACCTCTGTTGCTTGCTGCACCATAGCAGGAGCTTGAAGTTCTTGCTCAGAAGAAATAGGGACAACCTTCTGCTGAATTGGCACTTCTTGAACAACAGGTGTAACTTCCTTAACCTTTTGCAACAGGACTCACAAAAGTAAGGAATTCATTCATACTGAAACTTTTGCTCAATCAAACCATAGTAAGGAGTGTTCAAGCAAATTTCAGTAGGCATGGGTTTAGAGATATCAACCTCAATCAATAGCCTAGCAAAAGAGATCTTAACTTTTATGGTAGTGCATTCATCAGCAAATAAGGACTTACCAATTCTACTAGCCATCTTGCTTAAAACTCTGCTAGACCAAAAATATGGCTCAAGCTCAGGGAAAATTACCCAAACAGGCACTGTTGTAAGTTATAACACTATCAATTTCAGAACCAAATGTAGGAGACCAAGGCTTTAGTATCAAGGGATGACCACCAATGTTCCATGGACCACCCTTTAGTACTTCATTAATCTCCTCTTCCTTTGAGAATTTAAAGAAGTACCAGCCCTTCCTATAATAAAGCACTGGAGGCTTTGAGTATCAAAGTTCATTAGTGAATTTTTGCATATCCTTCACACTTGATTGAGCTGAAACAACAGTACCCACCAAAGTGTTCTTCCAAAACTCAATCTCCTCCTCAATATTACATTCCTCAATAGTAATAACATCAACAGAACAATATTCCTCAACAAATTCAAAACTCATAGTTAAAGCAATTTGATGATGAATGCACTACCATAAACATGCTAAGTAGGTGATTACTTCTTAACATGCAATCATTATATATGCTAAAGCAATTTATTAAAATAATAAATAAATCCTAAACATGATTATAAAATAATAGATCTACACAAAATCACATGACAAGGAAGAAATAAACTGAACAAAAATACTTGTATATAAACATGCTAACAAGAGGAAACTATTAGTCTAACATGCTTTCTAATGAAATCTAATATTAATGATATAAAATAAAATGTTAAAACACATCAAATAATATGAACATCATTTAATAAAATATAAGTTTAATGATAAGATTTTGGACCCTCAGATCTAACTTCTTGCTTAGCACTTCACGATGACGAAAACATGACAAGATCGCAACCTTCCTTGCACAAAACTTTAAAATCTCGAGATTTCGAGAGCTTACAAAAATATTTAAGATCTTTTAAGTGAGAAATACAAAGAGGGAATAGAGAGTGAAGCTTTCCAATCTTTCAAAAACTTCCTTTTCAAATGGCAAGCAAAGGCCATTATTTATAGATGTTGAAACCACAAAATCCGGAACAAACAAGGGCTGATGACAAAAAATTGGGGCCGCTGGCCTCAATGTTTGGGCAGCTGGCCTCAATGTTCGGGCAGCTGGCCTCAATTTTGGGGCCGCTCGCCTCAGAGTTTGGGGACGTTTGTCCCGATTTTGGGGCCGTTGGCCTCGGCTTGTAGGGCCCATGGCCTCAGATTTTGGGAACGCTGGTCTCCAATCTAGGGCCGCTTGCCTCTAGACTCGGGTAGTTGGTTCCTTTTTTTTTAATCCATAACGTTCGATTAGATATCTTCTTGAGGCGTGTAATACGCCGTTGGAAAGCTCTTGATGTCTAGTTTACAATGAAGAAAACATTACATCAAAAAGGAAGTAGATAATTCAGAATTTTTATTTTAGTCCAAGATGTCCATTTGCAGCAAGGCTACAGTAAAACATGCATAACTCTTTCATTTTACATGATCTTAATGAGTGTAATATATCTTTAGAGTGCCAAGGCTAAGACAAAGCTAACCACATAAGATTCACTAAGAGATGAGCTCATTAAGTCCCGGTGGAGCCATCTCCATCAAATCGGTGGGCTCTCACTACCTTATTTCTCTTCTAAAACACAAAGGTAGATCCACTCTTCACTCGTGGACCGTGACATGCCTTCAAATCGTCAAACTAACCAAAAACTTTTGCAAACTTGTAAACGAAGAACGATAACTTTCAATTCTTAAATCATTTGTTAGGGGGGTATCTTTGTCCGTTTTGAATTGTCGTGGTAAGCTCGTTGTCTTATCACCTAGTACGGTTAACCGACCGCGACAGATTACGGAATCTACAATGGGTTAAACTTAGTTGGAATGAATGACAAAGCCACCTATTTATAGAGGTGAGAAATAGATAGAAAATAGGAACAAAACATTGGTTGGTGCACAAAATGGGACTGCTAGTGCCCTTACTAGGGGAGTTGGTCCCTGCTTTGGGACTAACGACCCCCTGGCTTTACACTGCACCCTATTGTTCAACTTTAGGCTTTTTTGATGTTTTGGGTGCCTAAACTTTTACCCATTCTACCTACATGTGTTAGGGGGGTTAAATTCGAGCATTTTAATGCCTCGATATAACAAACTTGATACTTTAAGGTCCCGATGGGGACATTTTAGTCAAATCGGCGGGCTCGCACTACCTTATCTCTCTTACATATCACAAAGGCGGATCCAGTCTTCACTCGTGGACAGAGCCACACCTTGAACTATGTTGGGACCCTCGCCTAAACCCGATAACCCCATGAGAGATAAAATGAAACCTCAAATGCTTCTCAAGGCCATCTTAGGTGGGCCCACGCTTTTCATAAACACTTAAAAAACACGATAAGCCTCCATCGGGACACTTACCTAAGTTCGACAATCTTTCGAGGTCAACCATAAAAATCTTTGCGAGACTTGAAGGTGGGCCCATGCTACTCAAGGCGGACCGAACACACCTAAAACCCCTCTCGAAAATCATGAAATAACTTATAAAATCATTAAATAGAAAATCTTTCATCTTGAAATCATTTTCTAACATGATTTAAGTATAACAATATTGTTTCGAATTATCGTGGTAAGATCGTTGTCTCGTCATCGGGTACGCTTAACCAACCGCAATGGATTACAATATCTAGACCCTACCCATATTTTTTCTCTGTTTTAGTCCATATTCCTCGAGCGTCTTTTGACAGTCCCCCTTTTGCCCATATTTCTTTAAATGAATATGATTATTCTAACCTATGAACCAAATTTTTGAACCTTAGTTTATAGAGTCGTGCTTAATTGGTTGACTTTTGTAGATGATGAGGCTTTACTATGTTTTCCTAAGGAATATGACCTAAAACTTCTAGACCATATGTATCACCCTTTAGAAGATACACTAATGTCTGCACAATGGATTCATAATTCGTTATCAGGTTCCCCTTGGATCCTTGTATTAGGAAGGTCATGAGGGGATTTAATGTTAATCTGGCCAAACTAGACCTCATTTGTGTGAGAACCTTAGTGGACTAAACTTGTTTAATATAATACATGAACTTTTCTTGAACCTAAAGCTTCTTATATGAATGGTTTACCTTTAAAATGGGAAGTAATTTTTTTTTGAAGGAATTAGGAGGATATATTAATCAAATAGAAATACATCCTAAAACCTACCAAGGAACCCCATAAAAGGGAACGCCAATCAAACCATTGTTTACTAATACAAACCAGACTAGACAAATCTAGCACTCACTACAACTTTAAACTCCTGAATAATAACACTATCAGTCTAGCATTACAAGCAAAAGCTCGGATATTCCTTTCATACCACAACTCATACACACAAGCAACCAAAGTTACTCAAAATCTTCTCTTGTTCACTTGCTTGCCTTTGTCAAGAGAGATCTCCCATTGAAGCTCCTTAACAAAGTTGTGTCTTCTTTCATGCAGTCCAAGCCACTCTAAAACATCAGACTAAATTTGAACAAGAAAAACTACATCCAAATAACAAATGAGCCATGGATTCACTACCATTACCACACAAGGGCACCGCTAGCCAACTGAACACCTTGGATTGCAACTTGTCATTAGTATGAAGAAGATTCTGAGCACCAAGCAAGCTAATAACTCAATGTATAGGTTAAACAACACTGTCCCACAACTCCTTCACCTTATGGACAATCCTATGACTACCTGTGGAAGTATCATAAACTTTCTGTAAATGCAGCTTCCATGTTGTAGCCCAAGATAGGAGAGTGTTCTGAGCAGCTTCAATGCCACCAATAAGCTGAATAGAACAATCGCTAATTTTACAGACATTTCTCAAACACCAAGAAGTAGAGGTCTGAACCTGATACTCCCATATAGAGACACCGCTAAGATAATGAACCTGAATCCATCTTGTCCATAGACTAGAATGGGAACAACGCAATTTCCATAGCCATTTCAGACACAGAGTTTTGTTCCATCCAAGCACTTCCTTGATTCCTAATCCCCCTTCACTAGGAGGCCTGTATATGCTCTCCCACTTAAGAAAAGTGAACTTCCTTTGGCCCTCTTTCAGGCCCTAGAAGAAAGTTCTACAAATTCTAGAAACTTGCTTGGCTACTTCCACGAGCAGCAGAATAACCCTACACCAAAAAATTTGCAAGCCAAATAAGATAGAATTCAATAATTGGATTATACCTTTATAGGAGAGCATATAATTTGTCCAATGTGAGATTTTCTTCTAAATTTTAAAGATCTGGAACATCGGATTCCTTAACTTGCATTCAAGGGCAACCCAAGGTATATGACAGGGAATTTACCTTGATTAAACCTTGTTTCATCTAGAATGTACTGCTTATCCTGATCAGACATACCACATAATAAAATAGAATATTTTTCAGGGCTAGCAAAGAGCCCTGACATACTAGCAAACTTATCAAGAGAGCTCCGAACACACTTAGTAGAAGCAATATAGCCTTTGGTAAACACCATAAGATCATCTGCAAAAATTAAGTGGTTGATTTGAAGTTTCCTGCATCTTGGATGAAACTTGAAAGCTTTCTAAAATTGCAGTTGCCTCAAACCTCTAGATAAGATTTCCATGCAAATCACAAATAAGTATGGATAAGGAGGATCACCTTGCATTAACCCACATTTACGTGGAATATAGCCAGAGCTAACCCCATTGACATTAACAAATGGCCTGATCACACTAACAAGGCTAGCCATTATCCAATTGACAAAAAGCAGAGGAAACTTCATGTAAAGCACAACCTGTTTCAAGAAAGACCAGTTGACAGTGTCAAAGGCTTTTCGAATATCCACGTTAATCATGCACCTAGTAGACATGAGCTTTCTATTGTAGCCTTGAATAAGCTCCTGGGTAAGCTTTGACTTTTTAAAATATTCCTGCCAGAAAGAAATGCAGCTTGCTCTTTACCTATCACATTAGGTAAGACCTTCTCAGCCTATTAGCAATGAATTTTCTAATGATCTTGTAATTCATATAACAGCAGGATATAGGCCTGTTATCAGCAACTGAGTCATGGGTAGCCTTCTTAGAAACAAGAGCAATCAATGTTGCATTTAACAGAGGTAACATATTGCTAGAGCAAAGAAGCTCTGATTTGCAGAGTAGACCTTCCCCGTTATTATTGGCCAAGCAGCTCTATAAAACCCTAGGCCTGGAATATTTTAAACACCTATACTGAGCATAACTTCATAAATCTCCTGGTAGTGAACAAGAGCAATCAGTTGCACTTGTTGCTCATTGCTAACATAACCTCCATCAGCAAGAATAGAAGGGTCAAAGTCAGAAACAATTTTTTCAGTACCAAGCAGTTGTGTGTAGTAAGAAACAGAAGCCACACTAACTAAGCTAGCCTCAAACCCAGTACCATGAAGATCTTCAACCTTACCGGCATATGTTTTGTTGGTTCCTTCTTACAAAAAGAATTACATGAAAGTAAGTAGAATTCTCATCCATTTGCCGAAAATGAGCAACTTTTGCTCTATGAGCCAAAGAGCTAATTTGAGCATACTTTAAAGAATAATAGTCCTCCCTGGAGGACTTCAGATCAGCAAGAAAAATGGAACTCCTAGGGTCAGATTGCAAAGCTACCTGAACAGATTCTAGCTTATTCTTACTACCATCACCCTATCATCAATAGAACTGTACTTTCTCATATGAAGATCCTACAAAGCAGAATTTACAGCTTTTAGTTTAGAAATTAATCTTAACATTGAGTACCAGAAATTTCAATAGACCAAGCAACATGGACCACTTCCGGAAAGGTATTATCATCACACCAAAAGTTCAGAAATCTAAACAAGTTAGACTTCCTACCATTCAACCTATCTTGATTAGAATAGGAGAATGGTTTGAGACTCCAAAAGGAAGAAACTTAGCAAAAGAATCAGAATATCTTGCCACCCAACTGTCATGCTTTACCCATGATGGGTCACCTTCTTGGTTGTTAGTCCAAGTAAACTGGCAGCCAATGTAGGAAAGACCAAATATACTGGAACCACTAGCAGCTGATTGGCACTCCTCCATATCTTGTATGCAAATGCCATGCCTACTTTGTTTCTCCTCTTCAGAAAGAATCACATTGAAGTCACCTATGATTGTCCAAGGCTTAGTATCTACTCCCCCTTGGTGAATCAAGAACTCCCATAAACACCAACTAACAACACCATCATTAGCCCAATAAACAAATTAAGGTGTATAGAAATTCAACACATGTAGAGAGCTGTACAATTTTTGTATGGATAAATTGTGCATCAATCACAAGAATATCCACTTTAATATCTATGCTTTACCAAATTACCCAAACCCTTCCATTGTAGTGCTGGCAGTAATTACAAATAACATAAAAGTTTATAAACTTCCTCCTGATAATATACTTAGATTTATTCTCCTTAACTCTTGTCTCCAATATGGCTTGTACACCCAACCTATGCAGCCTAAAGAAATCGGTGATTTCTTGCTATATTCCAGGAAGAGACACTCGTAAGGAGTGATCAGGTGGTTTCCCACCCAATTTAGCCCATGCAGTAGTGTAACTAAGAGAATCAACGAGCCCTTCAATATGATAATCACGGACCAGGTGCTTCTTTTCAAAATTTACAACAACATCCCCTTTAGGCTAAGTTACATCATTAAGTACCTTGAACCTATTAGAGGAACTCCTAGGAGCCATAATATCACTCTTGGCAATACTCTTATTCTTAACAACTGTTTTTAAACCCTTCATCATCAACCATAGGGGCCCTAAGAATTTCTTCAGCAGCTACTTGAGGGATTGTATTCTCCTCCTCAATCTTCATGGACCTACATTTTTTAGAAGGGTGCCCATTTTACCATAGGTAGTGCAATAATCAGGCAACCATTCATAGTCAAATTTTTATATCTTAACACCCTGAAAAGGAGTCTGAATAGGTATTTCAGTCAGTAGAGGGAGAGTTAGGTCTATTTCAACCATAACTATTGCAAAAGACAGACTATCCTGATTTAATGTTGTGTTGTCAGCATAAAGTGGAATATACACTCTAGTTACTATTTTGTTGAGAGCAATGTCAGACCAGAGAACAAGGTCCTAATCAGGAAACAACACCCACACTAGGAAGGTGGAAATGTTATCAAGCTCACTACAAAAAGTAGGAGTCCAAACTCTGAGCATGAGAGCATGGTTCTTAAACATCCACTGACCACCCTTTAAAACATCATCCATCTCCTCCTCTGAGCTGAATTTGAAAACGAACCACCCCTTCTTGAAATACATCACCTTTGGTTTACTTCTCCACTACTTGCTAACAAACTCCTGTATCTCAGCAAGCTTAGGTTTCAGGCCAAGAACTTGACCCACTAGTGAATACTTCCACATTTTCGGAGTATCCTCTATCTTAGGCATATCAATGTCAACATGATCATCTATCGAAGCATCTACCTTAAACAATCGCATACCAACCTTCTGCTTAGGCCATTTCCTCCAGGTATTTCTATTTTTCTTATTATTGACAGACGATCTCACAGGAACATGGACATCATCCGTACCACTAATTACATCTAAATTCTCAGGAATAATAGTTTTTTCCACAAGTCACCCATTATTATCCTTACTACCAACATCACTACTATCATTCTGAGCAGAATTATCAGTTATCAGAGCAAAATTATTGATGGCTGGATTAATAAAATCATCAAAAACAGGGGGATGAGGAGCACCCATACTAGAAATGTCCTCCATACTAGGTCCAACACAGGAAGAAGGGGGATTACTTAGAGGGGGTTTGCCACGTGATCGGGTCTTTAATGCCATTAGAGTAGATTACACTCTAGAAGGAGGTTGCAAGAGAAAAGCTTTGCTTCTCTCTCTAAGTTTTTCTCTCTAAGCATTTGATGTGCTCTATTTTATGAAAAAATGAGAAGTATTAGGAAAAGGTATGTGATTGAGTAGTGTGTCCAAAGTAAAGATGTCTGACTCTAAAGAAAGGGATAATTATTATCAGTTAGACAGTGATGGCACCACTTCAGACAACAAGTAGCCTAAAAAATGGCATCCTCAAATTTATGTTGTTAAAACCAAAGAGGTTCTAAGAAGGGTTGTCCTCAGTCCAACCTATGATAGTGGTGCGTTAATTGGCTTAGGGCAGCTCCATATATTCTTTTTCCATGATTCTACTATATTTCCTTTTTAGCTTTTTCATTGTTTTCTCTTCTCTTCTCTCAAAGTGTAGGAAGAGTATTATCTCGGGTGGCAATAGGAAGCGTGGACTATACCCTTATAATTTACTCCAACACCCTAGTAGTTGGTCATTCCTTTAGAAAACTATCTTTTTAGAAGATGAGTTAATTCCACACCTCATCCTTATAGTTAGCAATGATCATGCCTTCTTTGTTCTCTACCAAGGCTCCTACCCCTTCACCAGCTGCTACAACCACTTTTGTTAGGTAGGAATGAGTTTCATAATACCCTCAGGATCAAAAACCAAAGCCCCATCCATATCCTTATTCATAAAGACTTTACTAACAACTCTCCTTTTCTTAATCACATAATGGAAATAGGATGAATTGTCATCACCATCCTTAGCCTAGGCACACTTACTCTTTTTATCTAGAAATATATCCCTAGACCTTCTAAAAGCAATCAATTTATCAGTAATCTCTCTTTCTAATACGTGCAACTCAACATTCATATGATCAAACCTCAGTGCTTTCTGAACTTGACTAGATGAAATTCAGTTCTTTAAAAATCACCAACCACATCAGCAAATTCATTCTTGTTCAAAATTTTCAGCAACATTTTCCGTTTTAGTTTCTTGAGAACACAAAACATCCTAGTGCCAACAATGTCCAACAGCCAACCAGTATAAACCATTTCTTTAAATTTATCATGAGCACACCACATATTAAAGAAACGAAACATACTTTTCCCCAACCACATTTCCTTCCCTATGTGAAGCACACAAGGACAATGGTCAAAACTACCTTCATGCTGAAAGTGAGCGAATATATCCTTCATCATATCCATCCACTCAACATTTATAAGAACTCTATCTATTTTACAATAAACTCTTGCTAGGCCCTGCCTCTTATTATTCCAAGTATAATAAGAACCAAAAGCCGGACAATCAAACAAATCACAGCTTGAAACACAATTGAAGAATTCGTCAAACTCCTTCTCTTGCACCACAGAACCAATCCTCTCACCAATACCCAAAACACAATTGAAATAACCCATTACCACCCAAGGCCCAACCATAGTCTGCTTTATCTGAGTCAGTTTCTCCCAAAGCACCCTTCTATCAAGCTCAATATTAAAACCATAGACAAAAGGACAGTGAAACAAAAACCAAGTGCTTATGCTTTTAACAAAAACATGAACAAGCTGACTAAAAAACATCTTAATATCCACTTCATACACGTACTCCAGGTTTCCTCATAACCCAAATTATTCCCCCTTTATGAGACTAATTATTAGTGCAAACTGACCAGCTATCAACTACATTAAAGTAAACTTTAGTCATATTATGAGACTTAACTTTAGTCTCAATGAGACCAAACAAGCTAACCTTATTCTGATGCAAAACCTCTTAACATCATTTTGGTTGTTTTATTTTTGGTAGAAATGTAAGAATATATTGCAAATCAAACAATACAACTAAAAATCTAATGATTTAGTTCAATAGAAAACACTCAGAAGACCACTAAAACAAACACTTGAACACACTCAGGCAAATACAACTCTACCATGACAAAAACCTGATACATTCAAAGGTTCTCAAACCACAGAACCTCCGTAGAGTTCATAACCAAATTACACACTGATTTGGCACTAAATTTGACATAAAAAACTAATGCTACTTATCAGAGACTCAGGCATAGTCACAACCAGATCAAACCTACATTTGTGTTTGTTAGCCATATACCATATGTAAGTGCACACATTAAAGCATTCATAATCTTCTTCTTCACTCGAGAACTCCATAATCTTCTTTTACACCACTGAATTGTTCTAGCAACTGGAATAAGGCATTTCATTCTTTTAGATAATGCTTCAACACATATTCTACTATATGGACATTTAAAGAATAAATGTTCATGACTCTCATCAGCAGACCCACATAATTCACATACTACATCACCAAGAATACCTAAATTATGCAGCTTGAGTTTCACCTGGAGCCTTTGCAGACTAAATAGCCAACCAATGAAGGCATGCTTAGGAACATTCAGTCTTTGCCATATCACATAACTCCACCACTTATTAGGACTGTCTTCCCTCAAGAAAGTATAGACATCTACACTAGACAACTCCTTACCATCAATCAATCTAATTTGGGTTAATTGGATGATCTGATTCTGCAAACTGCAAATTCTTCTCCAGTACCAACAATCATGCACCTTGGGTCTGTATACAAACCAATCAACTCCTTTAATGCAGATACTATTGACCCATCTCACCCATAGATGATCAGCTTTGAAACTAACCCACCAAGCAAACCTACAAATGCAAGCCTTATTCCATCCTGAACACTCTTAAACCCCAGACCTCCCCTGTTCTTATATTTACAAATCCAATACCAAGCAACAAGAGGAGTTCTATGATAATCTTCCTTACCTTCCCAGAGGAAATTCTTGCATTTACTTTCAATACTTTTGATAAGTTTTTTAGGCAATATGAAGATGTTAGCCCAATATGAATACAAAGTTAACAAAACCAGATTGAATCAGAACACATCTTCCAGTATAAGAAAGTTTTCTAGCTCCCAGACTTCTAAACTAAGAAGAAATTTTATCCACCAAGCAATTGCAGTCAGCTACTGAAAGTCTTTTTACAGAGATATTAACACCCAAGTATCTGAAAGGAAGAGTACGATTCCTAAAACCTGAATATCTCAATAGCTTCTTTTGTATCAGCATCAATACCAACACAATATATATCTGATTTCTGTCAATTGATCTCCAAACCTGAGGCAAGAGACAAACTCTGAAACCCTCTCAATAACCACAATACTGAATCCACATCACCCCTGCAAAATAGCATTAGATCATCTGTAAAGCACAGATGATTCAGTCTCATATTACTGCAAAGAGAATGAAATTTGAACCCATATGAATCAGTAACTTTATGGAAGATTCTGCTCAAATTGTCTATGCAGATTGTAAACAAAAGAGGAGACAAAGGATCCCCTTGTCTCAATCCTCTCTTTCCTTTAAAAAAACCAAAAATCTGGCCATTTAGGACAAGAGAATTCTGGGAGTACTAACACATTCCATGATTAACTTTACAAAATTCTTAGGAAATCTCAGATCCAACAACATATCCTCAACAAGACTCCATTCTATAGAGTCATAGGATTTCTTCAAGTCTATTTTCATTTGATATTTAGGAGCTCCACTTTTCAGATTGTATTTCTTAAAAATATCTTGCCAAATCATGATATTTTCAACAATAAATCTCCCCTTAATGAATGCACATTGAGACTGATCAATCAAATCTGGGAGAACATATCCAAGTCACTACACAGAATCTTAGAGATCACTTTATAGATCAAATTGCAACAAGCAATGGGTTTAAATTCAGTGACACTAACAGGATTCCGAACTTTAGGAATAAGTGTGAGAGTAGTAGCATTGACTTGTTTAAGCAATTTTCTAGAAGCAAAGAAATCAAGAACAACATCAGTAACTTCATCACCAACTACATTCCAAGAATCTCTAAAGAAACCACTAGTATACCCATCAGGTCCTGGAGATTTTTCAAGAGGAATAGACCATACCATAGCTTTCACTTCATCCCTAGTAACAGGAATAAGCAACATACCACTCTGCTCCTCAGTCAGCAATTTTCCTTTTCTAATGACATTCACCCAACAACTTCATATAATACTCCAGGGAAAACATGTTAAACATCAGCAGAATCAGTGTGACACACTCCCAGAAGATCCTTAATCATAAACACTATATTCAGACTTCTTCTTGCTTTAATTGAAGCATGAAAATAACCAGTGTTATCATCACCTTTCTTAAGCCAAGCAAATTTACTTTTTTGCCTAAGAAAACTCTCTTTTGTATTCCTCAAGGAAACAACCCTATTAATCAACTCTTTCTCCAACTTATGCAGATTCTGATTCCTCTTATCAGTCTGCAAACTATTCTGGACTTGGCATAAATAAGTATAAGATCTATCATACTCCCCTCAATATCACCAAAAATCTCTTTATCCAAGGTTTTCAGAGGTTTTTTCAGAGACATAAGCTTACTTATAATCTTAAACATCCGAGTATTAGATACACTCATACACCAGCTTTGTTTAACAACATATATAAACTTTACTGATTCACTCCACGTGTTAGAGTACCTAAATACTTTAGTACCAGTAAAACAAGCGTTTTGCATACTGATAACACAAGGGCAGTGATCAAAGTACCCCTCAGGAAGAAATTGAACCACAGACTGATCAAACTCCCCTAGCCAGGAAGCATTAACCATTACTCTGTCTATTCTACAAGAAAACCCTCTTCACCAAATCTTTTGTTGTTCCAAGTAAAGAATGAACCAGTAGCAGCCATATCAATTAGCTCACACTCTTGAACACAATTATCAAATTCTCTAACTTTATTAAGAGTTACCACATAACCTACTCTTTCATCAAACCTGAGCACATTGTTAAAATCTTCCAAGACTACCCAAGCTCCATGAACACTACTCTTAAAATGACAAAGAACATTCCATAACTGAAGCCTATCATTATCATTAGAACCATAAACCATGGAACACAAAAACTTCTTTCTAGTAGCCAGACAACTCACCTCAACATGAATTAACTGACTCAACACCAATCTGATCTCTACTATGTATTTCTGAGGTTGCCACAAACACCAATTTTTTCCTCCCTTATGCACATTATTATTAGTACAAAAAGACTAATCATCAAACATATGAGGATGAATAGTATTACTATTATGATACTTTATTTTAGTCTCTATCAGGCCAAACAATCCAACTTTTTTCTCATGTAAGAGCCACCTTACATCTTTTTGTTTAGTTGGACTGTTTAACCCTCTAATATTCAAAAATCCAATACTATCCATTGTCAACAAGAGCTGAGTTACCAATTCCAACACCACAACTCTGTTGTTCACCAGCTAAGACTTAAGCAAAAGTTCCGTTACCAGACTCTGTTTGACAATACCCATGTCTATTAACCAAAAGTTGTCTATGAACAATTCTAGATGCCTCTCCATTCATAGTTCTTGGTTTATGTACTCTGGTAGTTTGAGAAGTAACTTCTCCAACAGTTCCATTCATCGGAGCAGTAACCAACAAACTCAGAGCAGGTGTAATAGGTTTTACAACAGGAGCAGCTGGGGGTGGTATGTGCTTCACAGGTTGCCATTCCTTCCTATATTCCAGTGGCTTTCTCTTATTACATTCCACAGTAGTATGGCCAATCCCCTTGCGAGTATCACAAACCACTGGTTTCCAGTCATATTCAACAGTTATCCTCATATTCTTCCCATTCTCATCCAAGAATTCCAAACAATCAGCCAGCACTTGGTTCAGCTTCACCTCAAAAAAACTCTGGCAATTTCCAATCTCTTTTTTATGTTTTGTGGCTTCATCTAGCTTGACAATATTCCCAGTAAGACCAGCAATCTTCTTAATTCACCCTTCACCCCAAAACTTCTAGTCCAGACTCATAAGTCTTATCCAAATAGGGACAGTATCAACATGGGTTTTCTCCAATTATGTCTCAACAGTCTATGGTTTGACGATAAATGGTTTATTATCAAACCTGAAATGCCCAGTATTCAACATTGTCTCATATCCTGCTTGAGTATTAAAACGTACTATGCATACTGTTGGAAATAAGGGTTAAACAAAGGTTGTGAGAAGGGAGAAATATAATTGTCGATTTTAAGTTGTGTCGTGGTATGGAAGCCACTTACTTGAAAGCGATTACGGCCCGACATTGGTGGTTATCGTCACTGGCGAAAATGCTCCCCAAGGTTAACACAACTGTCCTTGTATGTGACCATATACAAGAACTTGGAGTTTGCACACTCATACAATTACCCAAGAACAAGATTCTGTGTTTGGTACTTTGTGTTGGATGACCAAGATAACACAAGAGATGCTTTATTTATAAAGCATCAAAAGATTTTATGGGATACTAAAGAGTCAAGGACTTGATTATGGGATTAAAGGCACCCATAATCATACATAAAGGATGACGATAAACATTGTCTTAATAAGTATATTAAGTAGGGGATTTATACCAAAAGGCATCCAAAGTTTATGATCAAATGAAAGGCTTTGGAGCCATTATTCCAACACATACACCATTTGGCATCATAGACACATTACTAATACCAATTTTCTCCCAGATTTTAGAAATAAGGCCATTCATAACTTCCCAAGAGGTCTAGCTCCTAATACACAGCATACAACAACTCTTGACCAGAATTCTATCTCATCCACAACATCTTCAATAGAAAGTTTCAATCTTTCATGCATAAAAGGTCTAGGTTGATGATTCTGAGTAGGAATTACCTCATTAGTAGGCTTATTTCTTCTCTGAACCACATTCCACTCAGCAGCTTGTTCCTCATCATTATGGACCTAATTTTCATCAGAATTATCATCTTCAACTATCACACTATCATTATCAGATAGCTGTAGAGGAAGAAGAACATTAAGTTCATCAACTAGCTTCATTCTCGGACCTTCCGTATTGCCAAGTTCTGACATTTTTTAACAATTTTTATTAACATTATGTGTGTTTGTAGCAGATCTATCTTTAGAAATTTTATGAGAATTCTTCTTGCTTTTTTTAGATGATTTATGACATGCTTTTTTGGATTTACCCCTTGCCATAGGCACAAACTTGTAGGAGATTCTATTAGGTTTAAACTTGAGAGAGATGAGAGTTTCTCTCACTAGACTTGCCATCATCATTTTGCTTGGTTAGCTTATTTAATCCCCTAACATTCTAGAAACCTATATTATCCATGATCATTATTCGCTTCACCAGTTTCCGCATTTTTAACATTACCATTGCCTCCATGAGAATGCTTAAACCTAAGAAAATCAGCAAAAGAAAGACCCTCAGCATTGCTCATTCCCATATTCTGCAAAGCTCTATTCTTGGTCAACAATAGTTATCTATGCACCTTCCTACAAGCCTCACCCCCCATAGAAGCTACACCCTCACCCCCAGTCCCAACAATCCTTGAGGAAATCAATCTCACAATGCCATTAAACAGAGGAGTAAAAAGAGGGACATCCTTAACAGGCTTTGTTCTAACCCCTCCCTTCTATATAATATTTGGTTTCCTCATTTGTCTAGTAATGACTGGAACCTTCCTTATGCAAAGAGCATGTCCATAACCCTTACAGCCCTCACACTACAAAGGTTTCCATTCAAACTCTGTCACAACAGAAGTTTCCTTATCATTTCCATCAAATAACTCAACTTTCCCAGGAAAACTCTGATTAATCTGTACTTTCACTAACACCTTAGCATAAGATAATCGAGTCGTCTGCTTGATGGCTTCATCCAACTTAATCGGCCTACCTACCAAACTTACTATCTTCAGCAAACAATTCTCTCCCCAAAACTTAAGATCCAACCTGTAGAACTTCTTCCAAACAAGGACCAAGTCCACCTGAAGATTTCCAACTAAATCCCCTCACACCAAGGCTTAAGAATAACAGGTTTACCATCAAATAGAACATACCAAGCAGATAAAACCTTTTCTGACTCTCCTTTAAGCAAAATCTTACAAAGGTTTTTCCAATTTTCTCCAATTCCTTCTAGTTAATTCCTTCAATTTTTTCAATACAATTTAGTTCCATTAAGTTCCTTTCAATCCTCTCCAGTTCATTCCAGGACTTTCCAGTTCCTTCCGGTTGTCTCTAAATCTCTTTAGTTTCTTCCAATTTATTCCACCCTAGTTCCATGGAGGTCTACAGGTTTAGCTGAAGAGAACATGATCTACATCATTTCCCACTTTAAATAAGCTTTGGTACATTAGTACATGCTCGTTATCCAATCACAAGACACCAGATTTATCTATGACTTTACTCTATCCCTCTAAGCCCAAATAAGAAAATAATCTTATATTATGGCTCTTTAGCGATCGACTTAACTTTTTGGTTTTTTCATCACGTTAAAACTACATGATATACATGTCTGTTTTGTTTTTAACCTATTGTACATGCAAATAGATGAAGAACACATCTATTGGGATTCAAGAACATCTCATGAAGACATGACAGAGATGTGGAATCATCCTGAAGTTAAGAAACAATGGATGAAGTCACGAGAAACTCAAGGACAAGTACGATTCTCTAAAGATGTTGGTAAAGGACTCTATCTCACCCGTATTGAACTCAAGGTACCATATAATATTGTGATCAATATGTTATTAATATGAAACTCATTCCCCCTTTTAAGTAGTTGGATTTCATTCTTGTCAGTATATATTTATTGTGTTGTTGTCGTGCATGTTTTTCTTATTTTAAAGTTTACTTAGCCCCTACGTCAATACTTGTCTTTATCACATGTCATTTCTATATAAGGCAGCTTTGTTCCAAATTGACCCCCCCCCCCCCACGTCAATATTTTGATGACATATATCTTCTACTTGACTATGTTAATCTTATCCCCATAATTAAAATATATTGTAAAAAGTGCTAATTTGTACTAATAATCACACACTTTGAGTATTACAGTATTTCTCGAACGCACTATGTAAATATAACTTAGAAGGTTAGAGGACTAGTGAGATATCCCACCTCTTAACTTCCCAACAAAGAGATAAAATACCTCTTACAAAGTTTATAAGTAGATAAGAGTTTGCTAATATACCATTATGAAGTCTTTACTCTGCCAGCCCACTTTTGAAAACCATGCTTCACATAACCGGATACTATGCAAAAGACTATAGAAGTCTTTTCCTATTAGCATGAAGTCCACACATGGTATAGAACCTATTGAAACTGTAAAATTGAGTCATGATAGGAAACTTGTCACTTTTTGATAATTAAAGGAGATCACAATCAAAAGATAGATATTGAAACTATAGGCCCATCTCTTGTTGTGATGTGATTTACAAGACAAATAGCAAAATTCTTTCTAACAGAATTCAGTTGGTGTTGGGGAGTGTAATTAGTCCAGAACAAGATGCATTCATTCAAGGGAGGAACCTATTTGATAATCTTGTAGTTACTCAGGAACTTATAAGAAAATATGGTTGGAGTAATATTTCTTCTATAGTCACTCTGAAAAGTAGATATTCAGAAAGCTTTTGACTCTGTTAGTTGGCCTTTTTGGCTGAATCTGATAAAGGTGCTTGGATTTCACTCACACTTTATTACTTGGGTTACTCATTGCATTTCTTCTCCTAGATTCCCTATATGTGTGAATGGTGGTCTGGTTGGATATTTTGAGGGGAAGCATGGCCTAGGCAGGGTGACCTTCTATCACCTTATTTGTTTGTGATTTGTATGGAAGGTATGTCTCGACTCTTTAGGGGTATCTTTGGCAGAAATGTGTGTCTACATACCAAGTGTTCAAACCTTAAGCTTAACCATCTCATATTTGTTGATGACCTTTTGGTGTTTATGAGAGGGGTTGTACCATCTATTTTTGTTGTTGCACCTTGCCTTACAAAGTTTTCTGAGCAATCTGGTTTGTGTGCTAGCCCACTGAAAAGTAATATCTACTTATGTGGTATGTGTGCCGAAGTGAAGGAGTGGATTTTGCAAGAAACAGGTTTTGTTGAGGGTGATATGCCCTTTAAGTATCTGGGTCCCTTGAAACAACCCTACCTTGTGGAGGGTCGAATCCTTAGTACTTGACCTGAGTCAAACACCGATTGATGTTCAAAGTTCGACATTCAATAATAAACAACATAGTTTAAAAAGAGGAACACTTAAAATAGCAAAATACTACAAAGTTCCAAACTTTCAAAATCAGTTTACAATCTCAAACCAATGCCTAACCAAAACATAAATAGCAAATTTAAGGGGATAAAGTTCTTGGCTAACTGGCAATTTACAAAAGTGTTTTTCTGAAATATCCCTAGAATGCCCTTTAATGCAATGTATCACCAAGTACAACATCTACCTGCAATTGTACCCAAAAACCACACAGGTAGGTTCCAAAGGAGGAACGACCCAAAACACAAAAGTGTCAGCGTCTAAGCTGAGTAAGGAATTAAAACTAACAATACAAGGTATGCAAACATGAAATTTAAACCAAATAGCTTGAGAAACATATTTAAATTTTGCATTTAAATATAAAGTAAGAACCTGATGAAAACTTTTCAAATATAGAAATATGTTTCAAAAACAACAGTTCATAAGTTGTGTTGCGCTAATAACCATAAAACGAAAACCATTACAAGTGCACATCATTGTCCATCATCTAATTGCGAGATCCTATTCTCACACATCCTAAAGAGAACGCCAGTTGCCTAATAGTATTTAAGTGCGCACCTCCCCTTCTTAACGTTTATAGGAGAGCCATTAAGAAAGAATACCTATATAGGCGGCTGACACCCGGGTCCGACTCACTCAGATCACCGTTACTCGTAAAGGAGGCTATAGGGATCAGCTACAATCTTTGTTACATCGTATCTAACATTCCATAACCACATCAAACCATAGTAAACCACAATAAAACTTCTATTTTACTTCTCATAGAATCATAGAAGTTCATAATATAAATTTATGGCTTGAAAAGTGATAAAATACCAAACATGCTCGTTTAAAACTCGGTAAATCACATACTCAGTTACAAGGGTATTTTATTAAATGCACTTACCATTGGAAGGTAGATACTCCAGGTCTGACTTCCAATCTAAGAACGACCTCACAACGAATACGACTTCTACAATTCAAAAGTAGTAACTCTAATTACTATAAATAGACTCGAGCTCAAATTACTTTAATTAGACAGTTAAAACTTACTAAAACAAAAACACCTTAAATCATTAAACCTCCAACTTAAGCCCTTAAGTAGCGTAAAATCACAACCTTTGTATTTTATACCCAAAAGTCAAACGAACTCAACCTTCATAATAACCAACTAATATAACTAATCTTCATATAATCAACCTAACTACCAACTCACAAACTTAATAACAATTCATGCACTAAAACATATTAGCAAACCAATCAAACAATTCGACACTAAAATCAACCCAAACAACCTCCACAACAAGAAAAACCACATAGTCAGGGGTCGGGCCAACAACTCGGGACAACGCGAATGCGGGGCTGTAGTGGCACATAGCCGAGGCAGGAGCCCAGCCACGCACCACCCGTAACTCGCTAGTAGCAGCCCCGCATCCCACTTTTCCTCTTGGCTCAACCTTGAGACCACCTCCCCACCATTTCTAAGACACATCTGTACCAACACACCACCCAGCAGCACCCAACCGCATCCAACTCCCACACATAGCCCAACAACAATGGAATTCCTCAAACACTAACTCGCACACACTCACTCTCGCCTAACTTGCACGCACTTGCAACACACACACAACATACACACAAACACACCCACACATCAAAAATAATCCTCTTGCCACCCACACTACATAAACCGAGAAGGATCAAGAACAACCAACACATAATTAACACAAAAATGTGCAACAAAAACCCCACGCAGTCGCACAAACGAAGCGCGCCCAAACACCTCCAAACCGTATACAAAACCCGACCAAACCCAACCACATACCGACGCCTATAAACATGCCACTAATAACCACAATACAACAACAAAACCCACTAAACACAGACCAGAATCGCACCCCAAAAAAAGTCAATCAGCCGCACAAAAACGTGGTTACGGGTATTCGCTGAAACCCGCAACCTCAAAGTAACTCGACCAAAAGCCATGAATTGTAACCCTCAACTAAACACCCTCTATGACTAACAAAAAAAATTTAAGGAATCACGAAAGAAAACACATAAAACAAAGATAACTCAAACTCGAAAAATATGGTAAAAAAAAAAGCATGAATTGTGGCTATTAGGGCTTTGCTTTTCTATCTTGAAACTCGACCAAACATGAAAATAAAAACATGTAGTTATGGACCTTTACCTGTAGAAGAATATGGGTGAGAGAATGAAGCAAAAGATTGAGAAACGAGGGAGAACCAAGCTTGAGAAATTCGCTGGTTAACGAGGGGATGCGCTTTGCGAGTGAGTTGTTTCGGTTTCTTTTTTCTTCTTTTTTCTTAACTATTTGTTAACTTCGAAAGTGTGCTAGGAACAATATATTAAGGGGATAGAGATTTTTTGGGTTGTAGTAACATTTCTTGTCAAAAAACCCTATAATAGCTATTTTAGGAAGGTTCCCAAAAATAATAAATTGTTATAAAAGTGCTAGAATCCAACTGAGGAATAAACTGACGAGTTAAATAAATAATACAATGCTTCACTCTAGCTTTATTAAATTGTTTAAATTAAATATCCGAAAAAGTATTAATTCATTCAAAAACAATTTAACTTTTTAAAATCCGAGAAATAATTAAATAGAATAAAGAGTAAATCTTTATAAAAATACGAGTAGTCCTAAAATACGAGATAGCAAGTATTATGTTAAGAACAGAGATATCTGGACAATGGAGTCTTCGTCCAATGACTCTGTTTTTTGGAAAGGGGTTATGCAAGTTAGAAATGATCTTATATCTACTGTTGGATCTGTTGGAGATCTGCAAACCTTTATTTCATCTAGGTCTTGTTCCAAGAGTGTTCCAAGCTATGCATATGACATTTTCATAGGGGCTAGTAGGGTGTGTAGTTGAGATACAGTGGTTTAGGACTCTGTTTGCATGAACAAGCATTCAGTTATTGCATGTTTGGCCATTCAAAAGTTAGTCCCTACTGTGGATAATATCTGTAGAAGAGGGATGTGTCTTGTTAATAGGTGTACTCTGTGTTAGAAGAGTGTTGAATCTCATTCTCACTTCTTTTTCACTTGTCCATTTTAATCTAAAGTTTGGAGTAAGCTTCCACTTTGTTGTGGAATGGGTACTGGGCAGATTTGTTTAGGAGGTATATGTAAATGATTGGTAAGGCAATGTGAAGGAAGTCTTGGATGGCAAAATTCAGGAGGAGTGTGTTGTGTGTTGCGACATATCACATATGGTGTGAAAGGAATGCTAGACTTTTAAAGGGTTTAGTAAATTCAGTTGATAGCCTTGTCAGATTTTAGATAGATGTCTATTTTAGGCTTCTTAATTGTAATTCTGATTTAGACATTAAGCATAGGATGGATGCATTGTTAGGATAAGATAGTCTGATAGTATTCCATTCTAGTTGAGCTCTCTTGCTCTCTGTTTTGTAATTTTCAGGGATTGCCCTCATCTATTGAATCATCTTTGACTGTTACAAAAAAAAAATACCCTACCCGACCAATAAGAGTCTGCATAACTAAAAAATAACGAATAGTAACCACTTTTGTGATGACTTTATACATGAAAGCACATCGTCCAATACTAGACGAGACATCTTTATTAAAGATCAATGAAAGTTCTATAGCATTTGCTTGCTTAGTAACTTAATTTATTTGGATAAAAGTTGACATTTTCATATATGCAAAAAAGAGGCAAAGCCTTACAAGGAATGATTTCCAAGTATAAGGTTAGAAATAAAAGTAATTCCCATTTTAGGCTCGGTTATAACTTATTTCCATACATGGTGTGACGGTCCGTCCTCTCGGAGGGCCGAGACCTTGGGGTTTAGGTACACTAAACGCCGTATTGGTAATTTAAACGAGCATTATTTAAATAACCAATATCAAAAACAAACAATGCATTTTATGTATTAGGC
>CAAKMY010033616.1:0-19386 GCA_901111285.1 Corrigiola litoralis | reverse complement strand
CTAAACACCCTCCTCTCTCTTGGCTATTTTCCAGTTCTAAAAAGAAATGGAGAGAATCCTAACACTTGATATATATAATGAAAATGAATTTGTCCTATTATGTTGATCAAGCAATTCAAACATTTGCTTTTCGATTTCACCTGCATGGCTGCATATTTCTCTTCACTTTTCAAGTTTATGGGCAAGAAGAACCAGTTCTCTTGCTTTGAGTGGTTCCCAAATTGACATGTATATGGCACCTGAGATTGAGACCTTGTGGTTTGAAATAAGATACTTCGAATACATATTAAGCGACAAGTATTTGCCACCATAAACTTGCAAGAGCGTTGAGGGTACGTAGTGGATCCATTTTACCAATTGGTTGATAACTTGAGCTTTTTTATTCCCTTTTATATCTCATAGAAAGATGCAAAGCTTAACTTTCATTATTTAATTGCGCAGCGCTATATTTCTAAATTGGGAGTTTTTGTTTTGTCATTATCTTATCGAAACTCAGAACAAACCTTCTACAAGCTTGTCTTTCAAGTGCACAATCACATGGCACACCGCACACATATGCATGAAAGAGGACAACTATGGAGTAATGTCTAAGGAGAGCCACACAACACAAACAAGAACTAAATAAACAAAATCTTTAAGAAGAATAGCATGATGGGCCACGCAGACATAGGACTCCCAACGTAACTTACACACTGTATAAATGGTGGAAAATCAAAACTCTAACACTATATGCAGGAGGGGGGCAGACCGGGCAAAACCTTGAAATATTTAGGTCAAGACATTAGGCGCACGATGCGCAGCTAGAAATTCGGAATATGTCTGTGTAAGTTTAATTCTGAGAGAAAAATATGATACTATGCAGGTTAAACAGGTAGGATGAATTCGATACAGATAACCATCCTTAAGCTATCTACAGTCTACAGAGAAAAATGGAATTTAATTATTGTTGGCTTGTTGCTCCTATGCTTCCATTCGCGCTATTAGGCAAAAGCAGGCACTGGTTGCTTGCATAACTAAAGGGAGGTTAAACGCTCTTAGTTTAGTTTGGTTTTAAAGTACCTTAATCGGTCAATAGTTTTAGTACGCCACATTCGGAGTTAAGACTCCAGAGCAATATGCTAGATGCAGAATAAGCAGCAATTCAAACAAGAAAATGTCTCTCAATTAATAAGTAAATTATTAGACACATTGTGATTCTAAGGAAACTGAAGAGCATCAGATGATCAGAAGACGGGCTACAAGCCTACAATTAGGGCCTTAGGGGATCAACATGCTTACTGAGTAAAGAAAGCGCCTTAGAGGACAAGAAGAATCACTAAAATATAGTTCAGATTAAATTAGCGCGCAGAAACAATTAAGCATCCTCCTGAGAAAAAGCCACTGAAATTTAATATTTCACACAAGAAACAAAAGGAAATAAAAATAGAGCGAACATTGATCGATTTAACCATCTGTAAAATTTTATCCTAAGAAAATCTTTATAAACCTCAACTGAAAATTGATATCAGGAGCAAACACAATATAGCTAGATAAAGTTATTTGGACTCACATAACTGATACAGGTTGCTTATTCTATTTACGACGAGATGGGTGTATAATGTCCATGACGACCAAGCAAAGTTGCAAGAGCTTCAGGAGGGTTCAGCACTAAAAATTACCTGTCTGAGGAGCCAAAGTACCATTGACAAGCGCAGTACTACTCAACTAGTCAGCTAGCACGGTAGAAGAGGTTCAGATGTTATTCCTGGTAGGTGCAGTAGACACAGTTTTAGGATGCAGGACTAGTATCTTAGAAGAATTGGGGACTTGAATATCTTATGACTCGTCCAAAATCTAAAAAAATGAGTGCCAGGGTTTCAAATAGCAGTTGATGATCAGTCAACCTATTCAAGTGCTTGTTTCTTTTGAATTAGCTGCTAATTAAGGGTGTGAATAGTTTCCGCTCTAGTAGTAAGTATGCATTTGTCTTTAGACGTATGTTGTGGAAGTCAGCAAGAAGTTACGACTTATTTCTTGTATTAGTTAGTTCACAGTACAAGATGTTCTCATGAGTTCCGGTGTCAATCATGTATGGACAAGAAAAGTGGACTTGATCATGGTGCCTGGGGTGCCTCTAATGCATATATATGTACCCCGAGGCAGACATCCCTGTTTGTCAGCTCGATCTCGTCCAATCACATTTGGGTGGCAAGCACCACTATGAAACAGGGCGGGCATTGGCCCCTCTTAAGGAGGAAGCTATCCTCATTGAGACCCTTGATCAATATGAGCACAGTGTATCTTCACTGTCTACTTACTATACAAGCGGATACAAGGAGTCATGTCGCTCATTGATGGGTTAGGGCATGTTTTCTTTCTAAGAAATAATTATTAGGTGGTTCTAGACCACCACATCATCTATGATCCAAGCCACTCATAATATAACGAGTATAAAAACTTTGAAAAAGAAGAGAGAGAAAAGAGGATGTTCGGAAGCTCCTGACCGAAGAATCATTTCTCATTACGTAGACTTATTACACATTAACTTATCCGAATTGAACTCATTTTTCAGAACTAATTTGAATTACACTTATATTAAATAAACTTGTTAGAACCGAGCTGAACCAAATTGAATTTATCATATTTGAACTATAATGAAATAAATATCATAGAGAAATTAGATGAATTTAATTAATAAAATGAGCTAAATGAACTATAATGAAATGTAATGGCATGTTCTTATCACCATATATTTTTTTTGGTGTTTTAGAATTATCCCCACCGAGGAATTTTATCCTTCGGGGTATATGGGTATCCCCTCCAAATTTTTGATTGCTCTATTCACAAGAGTCAGGACTCCATATTTTCTCCATATTCACAACTTTGATGCAATAATAATTTTCAAAAAGAATTGAACATAGTTGTAAAGAAACTTTGAGAATTAATCATTATCGAAGTTGAATTTGTGTTATTTGGTCATCCATCGTTTCGTAAAGGCAGTCTAATTATATGCAAATGGACCAGTAGGGACATCTTGTGCATTTGTGAATTGTAAAGATGAAAATAATAATATAACAGTGCTATATATTATAAAGTTTTTTTTAGAAAAAGTCTACCTCGTTATCTGGCTCATGCGACAACTAATTTGTAATGGTTCGGATTATTAATCGTTTTATTGTTAATTGACTAAAGTTCTATATATGTTACACCAAAAAAAAATCGTTTAATACTTTCTAAGATGGTTCAAATCGATATTAGAGTCAGATTGGAATAATAATATTGAAGCAAAATTGGACATATTTGAAATGAGCTAATTAGTTTAGCTAAAGTTATTTTCCGATGCTTAAGCTCAAAAAAACTGGACCTAACTCCTAATTAGTGCAACTTTTGTTTAAGTGTTTACTTGGGTCGGTCAAGTAAACTGGATTAAAACAATTAAAGCAGCCTTGCCAGATTAATAGCGCTAAAGGTTTATGGACCTATTTGGGCCGTCTTACCTAAATTACGCGGGTGCTCTAATATCTGCTTGCCATGCACCGACGCAGTAATATGATCATTATTTTTCTAACCTACAAAGTAAATTAACGGCTACTTCGTAGTTCGTACATTATAATTTATAAACATCGCTCATAATATTGTTGAAGAAAGACTTACATAATTTACAAACAATTATACAATTTGTTGTCAATTGTTTACAAAGTAGGGTTGGATCTTCATATTAGGGCAGTTTGTTCTGCGTTAACTTATCTTCGTTTCTACAAAGAATGACAAGTATCGTACGTAGAGTTGAAGAAGCGCTTATGTGGTATGGTCCTTATGGTTCAAATATACCACTTTCTGAGAAGATTATAAGAACGATCGGATCTAAGTGTAATGGTTCTAAGTTGAAGAAGAATTCTGGGAAGGTGAATGTAGGACGTAAAGGGTGTTCACCAATAACTTGTTCAAGAAACAAGAAAGGATCAAGAAAGGGTTCAAACCTACCACTTTCTGAGGTTACAAGGAACAAGAAAGCTGATACAATTGTGTCGATGTCGCAGTCGGATTGTTCTAGTTGTGTTGACAATAGAGGGCACGAGGTTGAAGATCAAACAAGGGCTTTGCGGCACGCGATGTTAAGGAGAAGATACGCTGAGACTGTATTGAGGGCTAAAATTAAGCAGAAAGAGATCAATAAAAGTAATGATACTATTAGAATTGATGCAGCAACAGTATTGCAGTACAAAGTAGCAGCCGAGTCTGAGGCAAAAAGGGAACTGCAGAAACAAAGGGTAGCTGCTCGTATGGCACTGGAGAAACTAGAACAATCTGTTATTATTGAAGATAATTTTCGTGTTCAAAGAGACTTCGAGGCTTTGATTGGGTGCACCAAGTCTAGTCTAGACCATGTGTGTAATAGAAGTTTCAATTGGCGCGAAGCTGGCAGTGGAGTTCCTAGGCCTGGACCGTTCAGCAGGTGTAGGTTTGTGCAACACAGATGAATGGATGCAAGAAGCTGTCTTTTTAGGGTGCATGGTAAAAGAATGAATGTTAAAAGGCCAAGACTAAATCTTGGTTGCTGTTATTGTTATAATTCAAGAAGCCCGTTGTATGGGTGGTGAGTTCTTGAAGTCGTATATTGAGGGTATCAGAGCCAAATCGCTTGATAAATTTTAATTATATCAATGTATTTACAAGACACTTTTTCTTTGTTCAGTTCTTAATATGGTTGAATCCATTTGCTCTTACCTTTATAGCTAATAGTTTCATACGGAGTTCGCATTATACAGTACATACACAACCAGTCAGGGCATCTTTTCATGGTCTGTTCTATATAAAATACTCCAATAGTCCTATATGCATGGCAGCATGGATTACCTATATATAGCTAAAACTATCAATCTATCATAAGTTTTGTGTATAGGTTAGAGCTTTAATTTGACTGCTAATTATTCGTGGTTCTGATGCTCTTTATTTCTGTATCTGATGATGCACAAGTCAACAATGAATTTGTGGCAACTTTCTGCAGTTATTGGTGTAGTCGTTATTTCCTAGTGTTCTTCTGTGAAATGTAGTGATCAAGAAGCCAGGTAGATCGTCCATGATGACTGGTCTCAGTAACCCAAATTTATTCCTGTTTATTTACTTGTTTGGGGTACGGTTAGATGAGAGAACTACATGTTTGGACATCACCGAATAATACAGCAAAAACTCTGATCTGATGTACTCTGTAGCATGAATATGGTATTATGGTGGCATGCTTGCTGCTACCTTTCACAAGTGAATGCATAACCAGGCATATAATTACATCATTAGTGAAGTAATGTATCAATCAGTATGATGACGATATGCCAAAGTTCCCAACAACCACTCGCTTATGTAACTCTGCTGCTTCTGTAATAAAAAGAACCCAAATCAGAACATCAACTGTCAGCAGTTGGAAAATGGTTTTGTAAGACTTGTATCCATTTTTTGAAAAATTCTATATGAACAGAGGTAGGTAGGATGGGAAGCCAAAATCAGAGTTATTCTAGTTTTGTATGGTTTTATCAAAAAATTTCACTTGCTAAAATCTCTGTCGGACAAAAATCGCATTATTCGCTCGTACTTCGTTACCAAAAGTGTGACATTGAGCTAGTTTGGTCCTTGTTTTGATTATGATACATGGTTGATACTATGACAGTTTAGTCCTAAAATGGTTGTAACCATTTCTCCATTGGGAAAAGAAATCAAGTTTGTATGAGGACTTCAATAGCTTAATGTCAGGTTGATTACCCAGTCACTGTTAATACGTACTACGAGAGAGTGGAGAGGGGTAGTACCGTAGCTAGTTGCATTGCATATTTCAGATTTATAGAAGATACATTCTAAAATTCTGACAAGAAGAACAGATGTGCTTGCATTTACTTTCCTACTTTTAAATGTCAGGGGGGGACAAGGGAAACACAATGCAAAAACATAGCCTTTATGTATCATGATTCAGGAAGGTGCAAGGAGTAAGCCCAACAATCCATGCTTTTTGATTGATCACCTAAACGAAATTGCGAGCAGAAATCTGATCTCTCATTGTTCATTAATCTCAAGTCCTCAAGACCTATACCAGGATCACCTAAACGGAAGACGTCTGATGTTCAATGTTTGCTGGCAGTAGGCTCCTGTGTTACCCGAAAGATCAGAGGTATAAGGTGATAATGACGTTAACTTGATTCTGACAAGATAGAAGGCCGTCTGCTATAAACATGACATTGACTATGCAGGACAATAATATGACACTTCTGAGATTAGATATTCACCTAGGAATTAGGCATATACTTTCTTTAGTATAGGCCTTATCACTCCATTTTATTCTCTTTTTTTGTAGCATCCTCAACTTGTGCTCTTGTCAAAGAAAGTTGGTTCTGAAACAATTAGTTTTAATAAAATTGTCAACTACTTGTCTGAAAATAGAGAAAACAAAGAGTAAAATTTCACATGTCGCATGGGGTTCAAGCAAACACCATGTAGCCACTGAGCTTCAGAGTACTCTCCATCCACAAAAGCTTATCCTTTAATACATTCTTGTTCTTTCAAAGCGATAAATGAATTACCATGTCCACTTAATGCAAGTGTTGCAGGTCTCAGCATTCTGTAATATAGTCTTATTTACAACCATATATTAATTGGCTGGCAACTCTGCAGGCGTCATTTTAATCCTAGGTTGTGACAGCCATAAATAACCTACTCCATGACAATCTTGAGGAACATTCTTATGTATTTGAATTGCCACTTTCTTCCTAAAGAGAGTCACATAACATTTGAAACGTTAGCTAGCTAGTTTCAAATTGAACCCCACATACCGTTACTTTAGCCTAATAACATTGTTTATATCATCATGTGTACTGTGTTCTCGCAACAGTGTATCTTTTACGGAGTATATGCAAATCAAGGGGCAGCTTGTATCCATATCTAAATTAGTGATTCAAATTGGTTTTGTTATTTGCAATTTATACTGTTGTTTTATGTTGAAATTCTAACTAGTAGACCTGTAAATGTTGAAGGTAAATCAATGAAATCTACTGAAGCATGATATTCTTAGCTAAGATGAAGACTACTGGAGAAATGTGATAGGATAGAAAATAAACTATGGCCCTGTTCTCTACAACTGAAGCTCGCAAAACTGCACTAAACTGGCCGGACTGGAAGGAATTGGAGGGAAGTGGAGAGAGATGGATGGAACTGGAGAGAACTGAAAGGAACTGGAGAGAGTAAGAAGGAACTAAAGAGAGCTGAAAGGAACTGAAATGAGTTAAAAGTATAGAAGGAAGTAACTGGAAGTAACTGAAGAGAACTGGAAGGAACTGAAGAGAACTTGAAGCAACTCTAAGAAACTGGAGAGAATTGGAAGGAATTGGAGAGAACTGAAAGCAACTGGAAAGAACTGGAAGGAACTGGAAAGAATGGGAAGGAACTGGAACTCAATGGAATTCATGTGAGGAGAACAGGGCCATGAAGTTCAATCCTTTGTTCTTCTAGAAGTTAATATCTGCTGCCACAACTATTAAGTAAGGAGTAAACAAGAGCAACCAATAGTGTAACTGTGTAAGACCAACAACATCTTGATGGCTCCCCTTTTTCATAAAGTATATACAGAAAATAGACTCCACCTGAATAATAGATTGGACCACCCGAACCAGAACAGTAAGGTATATCTTCATTGTTATATATCAAAGGTACAAGACTATAAGACGTCCAAATAAATTTAGTCTCTCTACTTTTGCCCATATTGTCTTAATTCTCCTTTTATTCTTCACTACATTTCCTAACAAGTACTACGTACTTAACACCAACTATTCCTCAAATGTTCAAATAATGAACGTCAACCATTCTCTTTCATCTTATCTTCAATAGCTATAACTTTCACATCTCCTCTAATTAACTCCTCAATCGGTCTCTTTAAGTATGTTGCACATCCAACAAACAAAATTACATTATTTTAATAACGAGATCATTCGGTTTAGTGGTACTCCATGTTATTTCACAAAACGAAAGTTGAAATGATGGAATTCCTCGAGAGTTCAAAAGATGATCTTGTTCAACTCACAAGTTAACTTCTAACCATCATTCCATACACACAAAACAAACCATTTGGTCCAATATCTTGAATACAACCAACTCATTCATGTCCCCATAAACAATTTATTTTTTCGACTATGACATGATTTCTTCTCATCCATACATCCAATTACACATCTTCATTAGATATACACATGCACAAGATAAAACCAATCAATCAATTACAATAAAATACACATCAGAGAATCACACCCAACAATTCCAAAATTATCCACATTCCATTTTAATTTCTTCTTATTAAAAACTGACCATGTCAGTATGTCACAGTCACACCTGAAAACGTGTCAAATACATGACTGAACCTCAGATGTAGCCAAGTACAAGGAACTTTCTTACTATATTATACTTAACCTTTATCCTATTAAAACAACTAAAAAAAGCAACTCTCGAAAATGGCAAAATCTAGACAAACTAAAACTAAATCTATCACTTTATAAATCTACGTAAAACTATTTCAAAAGTACAACTAGTTCCATAAACAAGATAAAACTTGTTAAACCCATTTCTTGTCCTAACTGAACTCTTCACTTTAAAGCCATTTATAGTACGTACATAAAAATGGGACCATTAGTCAAATTATCAGACTTTTCTTCACATTATTAATCACTAAAAATAATTCACTCAAATTAGATCACAATCAAATCAAGATCATATATTATATATTGGTCAATCCAGTAGTACAGTGCTTTTGTTTGTCCCATTGAAAAGATGGAACTTTAGTAATAATGGAGATTGATTTCTTCATTACCATACATATATCAATATATCATATATGTTCTTGTTTGTTCTAAGTTGAGAAAAAGATTTTATTTATTGGGTTTTGAAGAAAAAGAAAAAAAAGATGGCAATTACAGAGGTTTCCATGATTCATCATGTGGCCATTCTGCTGCTTTTCCTGTGGTTTCTTAATTCATACAACTTTTGCCACTCAATTGTGTATTTTGCCTCTTTGATATACTTGTATCAGGTTTGTTTCATTTAGAGTCTTAATCTTTGTTTTGGGTTTTTATTCTTGTTGTGAAAGAATTAATCTTTTGTTTTGGGTGTGATTGTAGCTGTTGTTTACATTGAATTTGGTTTTGTATACATTTTAATTTATGATTATGTTGTTTTATACCCTTTTTTGTGTGGGGTTGTAGATTAGTAGCTGTTGTTACAAATTTATTGGTGGTATTGTAATTGTTGGGTGCTTACCTTAATTAGTTGATTCATTTTATATGATGATCATGTTGTTTTATATACTTCTTTTGTGGGGTTATGAAGTATTAGCTGTTTCTACAGACTTTTTGCTTTTAGGATAAAGGAAATGTGAGTAATTTATTTTGGATTCTTTTTGGGTATAGGTTCATGAAAGGTACTCTATGAGATTGAGGAGAAGGTTGCAATTTGAAGAAAGAAAAGCAGCTAACCAAAGAAGGGTATTTTCTTTTAGCTAACCTTTACTAGTGAAGTGACTACCCTTTTGGGGGTTGTTTCTTTTGTTACTCATTGTAGAAGTTCAAATATTGTTATGATGGAGTAGTAGATTTTGAAACCTCCTTTCTTTCTCCAGATATTAACAGATTCTGAGACAGTGAGGTGGCTGAATCATGCAGTTCAGAAGATGTGGCCCCTATGTATGGAGCAGATTATATCCCAAAGAATATTTCTTCCAATTATACCTTGGTTCCTGGACAAGTACAAGCCCTGGAGTGTTGTATGCCTATTGCCTTTTGTTTTATTTTGTATGCTTTATCAAGGCAATATTTTCTCAGTACCTGTGGGTTTTGGATATAACAGGAAGCTTGTGAGTTTCATTCCACAGGTTAGAAGATTAGGGTGCAAGAAGTTTGTGATAATTAGCGTTTTAGCACGTTGGTGCTTGTTTTGGTTTGTTGAGAGTCTTTATTGTTTCTGAATTAAAATGAAGTTTCAGTGTTTATCAGTGATCACTTATCAGGTAATAGATACAATGTGATTGGACTCATTACATATCTGTATGGAACTATGGACTATATTAAAGATATTAAGGGGAGAATACATTTATGATCTTTTAGTATGCCTCATACATTTCTCAATATGACAACACATTTGATCTAACGGATTTGTAGTCAGATCTTTATTTTGTTGATTAGATTGTTGTAGAGGGTATATTTTGAAATCGAAGTAGCTAGGGAGAGTACTTTCCTTATTACTTGCTTCAGTTCAAGAGCCTTGGCAAGCCCGTCTAATGGATTGATAAGCTTGTGTCTGATGATTAAGATTGATAAATGTTCTTTGTTAGCATTCCCTGCCTGACTAGATCATCTTATTTCTTAGAAACGAGCTAAGGTTCAACACCTGTATCTGGGAAGGGACCCGCCATTGTTCACTGACATTCGGGTTCTTAGTGAGAATACTGGTGATGATCATTTGGTAGGTAGTCCTGTTTCTGCATAAGCGTGCCTCTCTGTTAAATTTTGGTTTTGACTTATTTCTTTCAGGTAACAAAAAGATATGATTGTGATATACACTTCAGGTTTTGGAGCTTGGTTTGAACTTCTTGACGGCAGATGATATGAGTGCAATCCTTGCTGCTAAACTGAGGAAGAGATTGGGATTCGGAATTGCGGCCAAGATGCACTTAACTGGCATGCATGTTGAAGGAAGGGTATGCATTTTACGATTACAATATGTTGTCTGAGGTTATATTCCGTATATGTAAGTTGAACGTCATCTTTTTAGAAATACTTGCAATTCTAAAATAATTGCATTACTTTATTTGTGAGTTGGTGAAAGTTGAAGTTGAATAGCATGAGACACTTATGTGAGCAAGTATTTAATATCTGTCCAATCTTAAGAGATTCCCTAGTTTTAAATGAAATGCAGTCCAAAATGTGAAAATAGCACGGCACTAGGTGGTAATCTAGGATATGTCAGCCCTTATTATACCTCTCTGGCAGAGCCTATATCTTGCTTTCATGCCTTGTTGAGAAGGTCCTATGGTTAGATACTTTTGTCTTTGGAAGATTTAAGTGATGGAACTTACAGCTATGCTCACTGATGCTGTTGTGCTCATCTTATTTGATTTTAGGTACTTGTTGGAGTGAAGTTTCTGCGCTCTTGGCCTTTTATTGGTCGCTTGCGTGTATGCTTTGCGGAGCCTCCATACTTTCAGATGACTGTCAAGCCATTATTTAATCACGGTTTTGATGTGACAGAACTTCCTGGAGTTGCTGGCTGGCTGGTATACTTTCTCAATGTTTTGTGTCTCGTTATCTTATTTCTTGCTAAATACTATGATCAGTGATACGAGCTTCTTTCTTCAGGATAAGCTTTTGGCTATTGCATTTGAGGAGACACTTGTTGAGGTAGGTTGTAAATAATTGTGGTGGACTGGTGGTACTTGATTCTACTGTTCCATACCTCTCAGTGGCTGCACCATTCACATTAATTATCTCTGCTTGCAACTTGATTTTTGATTTGTGTTGTGGTTTGGACGTATCCACTAAACTTTTATAAATGGACAATCATTTGGCAGCCGAATATGCTGGTTGTTGACCTGGAGAAGTTCGTATCACCTCAGCCAGGTAGTTTCATTTACTTTCTTGATTTTGTCTAATGATTGAGTGTGTAGTTGATTTTACATGGTTTATATACATATGGATGTGTATGTAATTGCTAATGTATGAAGTGCAATTTGAGATTGGATGGGAAATAGAAGATACACTTTAATGACTTGTCCTGAGGTATGTATACTTGTTGGACCTGAAATTTTAGTTATCCATTTTTAGAGGATCCACATCTGTTAATAGGTGATATTCGTTGACCTTCATATCTTTTTTAGGTGGTGGATTGGAAGATGTAAGTGTTCTGGTATTCAATTTTAATCATTGGGCATGCTAGAAAGTGGTTCGAGAGGTTTCACACATTCTTTTTTTTTTTTTTTTTTTATCTTGGTGGTGGATGTTCTGAGCCATATTATTTGAGAGGATTTAGAGCATTGTAGTGTTGAGGGTCTCAAAGTGCTCACTCTGGTGGCTTTTACTAGTTCAGGAATGTGCTCACTCTCTGTAATTTTTGGGTTAACCTCTTGGTTTTGAGGTAATTCTGCTAAGTCTGACGTTTGTGGGATACATATTGACCCCACTACCCCAGTGTTTTAGGTAGCTTCCTTGCTTTCACGAGGTGTAGGGAACTTAAGTCTCATCCTGCTCATTTTGGAAAACCTTTTAGGGATAAATCTGGAAGACTTGGGTTTTTTAATGTAGTGGTCGAGGGGTCTTCGTAAATTAGATAGGCAGAGCAGAGGTTGCCTCTCATAAGGGTACTGTATTACTCTTATCTTGTTTTTTGGGATTCCCTGGTACCCCTACCACCTGTCATTCTTTAGAACCCTGTGGGGTACTGCCTGGCGTTTAGAATCCTGATGTGTGGCAAAGAGGTTGATGTGAATGATGTTAAAACTATGCTGGTTGGTGAGGAGGGATAAGGCAACTGGGATTTTTGGAACTTCTTTTATAGTCAGAAGATTGGGGATCGGGTTTTGGTAACAGGGACTTGGTATAGTCGGAAGCTAATGAGATTAGGAACTTATAAGTTTCATTGGAGAAGAATAGTCAACTTCTTTGGCTGGGTGGGTAAATTACTAGGAACCACCAGCTTCAAACGTATAAGGTCCTTTGGAAGAGGATCATCAACTCTCTTTGGTGGGGTAAATCATTAGAAAACATAAATAGTTAAGTTCATGTGAACATGGGTAGTTGCTCGACTTGAGAGGGGACTGAACTTACTATATTTTGTAATTACATATATAATTTATACCTTTCTACCAAGAAAATATAATTGGACTTACTTATGACATATTGATGACAACAGTATTGCCAGCAATTTATGGAAATTGTCTTATGAACAAGCATGAATGTCTTCATAAATCATTTCCATAAAATTCATACTTCCCTTGAGATGCAGCTTCCACAGTTTTTACTTGTAGCATAAGGTGGTTGGATTGGATGAACGGGAATAGGGCTCCGTTTCTAGAAGCATCTTTTTGCTGGAAAAATAGCTTCATAGGTTTGCTTTGGAACCCAACTTCCTATGACACGAACCCCTGGAAATGTAAAAAGGATTCTTATATTTGGTTCGGGAAACTGTCTGATCTGCAGGGGATTCTGGTTCTCTATCATATTTCCTGTTTTGCATCGCTTGGACAGTAGAGTCATCAGGTGTCATAATTTACTAAAGAACTTGTTATAGACATTTGCATATGACTTCTCGACTGTTTCCTCTCTGAAACCAGGCTTAGAAATCAAACCTTAGTTAAATGAAGACTGTTTCCTCTCTCAAACTGCAGCTATAACTGAATACTGAGAGAAAACAGCAGATTAGGTGACCATATAAGCCTTTCTCCAAAGTGTTGAGTGTCCAGTTAGTGCCATCTCAAAAAATTTGGAGCCCTCTATGCTGTCTTGGGAATGGTGGGTGAAGTCGTCAACAATTGCCACACACCTGAATGGTTTCCACTCTCATTTTGCCAGGAACAAGGAATTTGACCTTCTGTGTGTCACATTATTTTGTGGATGTTGTTGTTGGAAAAGAATGGAAATATTTTTTGAGGCAGTGTAATGATGTAATCTCATGGAGCCACTTAAAGGGATAGAGTCGTTTTACTGGCGTCCCATTGGGCCACTGCTTTTGGAATTCATGGGATAGTCTACAGCTTATGAGTTATGACAGTGTAAATGGTGCTATTTTTCTTATTTTTATGCTAGATGTTCATCAGTCCTAGAGCTTGAGCTCTTCATGTGCTATTTGCTTGTGAGTGGTTCTGAAATGGGACAGGGTTAGTGTCACGAGGGATGGAGAATATGATGTACTGTATAATAATATATCACTTTACTGAGGTTTTGGACAAATCAGGTCATGTTTCACTCTGATTGGCGATGTTGAAGAGATGTTCCTATGAAACACTGACATTTAATAAGAAAGATGTGTGCACATTCAGGTTTTTTATTCGAATAATCAAGATCCAATAATCAGCGCGAGATAAGAATTGCATAGGGTGGTGGATTGATCTTGATGAAGACTCATGTGCTATGTCAATTATATATGAATGTGACTTCTATATATACTGAAAAAGTATGCTGATGTGATACAGATAATTGGTTCTCCATGGATGTGAAAGAGCCTCTTGCTTATGCAAACGTGGAAGTCATTGAAGCAGCAGAAATGAAACCGTCAGATCTCAACGGTTTGTAACCACTTGTCTTCGTTATATATGTATTTTTGTGTGGCTGGCTGTTCTGACTAGTAATAATTCCTCAGGTTTGGCTGATCCATATGTGAAAGGGATTCTTGGTCAGTACAGATTTAGGACTCAGGTACAGAGGAAGACATTGACTCCAAAGTGGCTAGAGGAGTTCAAGGTTCCCATCTGTTCATGGGATACTCAAAATGTGCTAAACATTGAAGTTTGTGACAAGGACCGTTTTGTGGATGATGATCTTGGGTTAGTCAATCTTAAGCTTACGTGCTCCTGCTATAATTTGACTGCTTTATTGATTGCTCTTTCCCCCTCCCACTGCTGGATTTTTTCGGTTTGTATTGCATTGCTATTATATACCCTGTTTAGTACTTTGGGATGCTGCACGTGACCTAGTTTATGTCATCTGATCACAGGAGCATCTTGTACTAAAAAGACATACTGAGCTCTGAATGAACGTTTATTCCTTACAGGATATTAGATTCTTATTGAGGTCTGGTATCTGTTTTGCTTCTGGAATATTTCGTGACATTTCTGGTTTACTGCTTATTTTGTGGAAGCAGCTGCCTTTAGAAAATAGGGCCTATACATATAAGGGTCCAGGGATTGTTGTTAAACCAATAAGAAACAGTAGCAGCTTAGAATTTTGTGAATCTACCATTCCAAGTATTGTACATAAAAAATACATGCTCAGAAAGGTCTTTCATGTTCAAATTGTCGTAAGTAATCCCACTGGACACTTGACCCTCCGACATCACTCTGATGTGGTATGGTTACTCAACACTTCATCTTGGGCAAAAATTTGCAAAACATTTACTTCAGTAGCTAAATTAGAATTCTCGACATGCACCTTTGTCTCACATCCAGTAGCTGACTCTGAGTAATGTCGAGATCAGTTAGTAAATGAGGCCTATGAAAGATGATCTACTTAGAAGGTTTAATTTCTTCTATTGACTTGCTTTGGCTAATATGTAATTCATCCAATGCACTAGCTTACCATTTTTAATGTGTACACGCCCTTTAATATTCTAATCTGATTTTGCAACGGCCTAACTATTGCTTTATTCGGTGTACAGAAATTGTGCTGTCAACATCAACGATGTTAGAGATGGGCAAAGGCATGACATGTGGTTATCTCTTGAGAATGTCAAAATGGGAAGATTGCATCTTGCTATAACTGTTGTTGAGCCCAATCAAAAGGTAATTTTATTTTCTTTCTTGGTTTTTGAATATGGTTTTCACTCTTCCATAGACTGAGAAAAGCTTCAACTCCTCAAGAGTTTCTTTATTAAATATTTTGCAAGTTTTCCGAGGGACGTATTCAATGTTCTGATTTAAAAGGGAAATCCTGGCAGGGTACGGAGCAGAGAGGCGGAGTGGTAAAAATTGAGGGAGATCAACCAGACTCACTTCGAAGTAAGATGGCTGAACAGGGAGATATTCCAAGTGCATCTAAAGGAGAACCACAAAAGGTCACTGATACATTTGAAGCAATTGATGTGGAAGGCCAGAAGGAGACAGGGATTTGGGTACATCATCCTGGAAGTGAAGTTCCTCAAGCATGGGAACCTAGGAAAGGAAAGAGCAGGCTTATTGATACTGAGATCCTCTCAGTGGAGTCACCTAAATCAGCACGATCATCTTTTCAGGATGACAGCAGTACTGACGACGAAAGTAAGGACGGTCGTAGAGAAAAACTAGGCAGGGCATTTCAGAAAGGTTTTAATAGGTTATTCCATAGGCATCCCAAGGAAGAGGATCCAATGGACAGCTATGCGGATTCGATTCCATCGCCACATGCTAATGTGAAAGCTGCTCATATTAAAAGAGGTGGGGTCAACCTGGTGGTGGAAGGTGTTATTCCTGATCCTGTTTCTGGCAAAATAATAAAACCTGGAGGAGGTTCCAGTAATGAGGGAAGTGGAGCAGAGAGTCCAGGCAAGCAGGGGATGAGACGCAAAGCTAAAAGCATGTTAAAGAATGCCGGACAATCTGCCCGACAATTAAAGCAGGCACTTTCTCGGAAAGGCTCAAGTAAATTTCGTGCGACTTCAGAACAGGGAGTACCTTTAGAGTCTGATTCTTCGGATGATGACTCTTTATCCCCCTCACCTTATGATCAGTCACAGGGAGGAATTCCAATTGCTTCAACCACCATACCAAGTGCTAATGGTGAGGCAGAACCCAAGGAACATGTTCAGGATGTTTTAAATGGTAATGCGAGGACGGTAAACGAGGATCCAACCACTGAAGTTGGTTTTGATATGCCTGTTAGCGAGAATAAAGACATCAACAGAGCCTCTGAAAAAAATGGAGAGCTGCTGAGTGACCACCCTTAAAAGCCAAAATTCTCGGAGACAGAAATTTTGTGAAGTGGAAAACTAGTTGAAAGATACACATAAACTTCTATAGGCTTAGTCGAGCTTTCTTTGTACTTAATGTCCCATGAAAATTTTCGATTTTGCTTCCGTAGTTTTGCTGTACATTAATGTTTCATACTGACTCCTATGTACTTGTCTTGCTAAGGCTCTCATTCTCCTGACGTTTGGAGACAGTATACGTTGTAGAAGTATATGGACCACAGTGTTGATTAAAACTTGTGTTGGTTCAATGAATTTTGGTTTTGTAATATAGCTCGGTACTCGAAGAAACCTGTATAGACATTCTTTTCTTCCCTCCTGAATCTTGACTTCATCTGATGTGAGCTACAACTTACAAGCCTACAGGTTACAACAACCTTTGACATTTCTTTTTTCAACCTAAACTAATACTCCTTTTTAATCATAATCTCTCAAAATATATAATGGTCTAGATTGTCAAAGTTATATGAGTTATATGATTCGATACATGTCGAAAAGTACTACATTTATCAAAGCAAAATCAGGGTCCAAGTTCAACAAGTTGAATTTTTAACAGTTAAATGTCCCATTTAATTTAGGATGGAGTGTGGAGGTGGCTACTGTGGAAGCAGCTTCATCTGCTGTTATTCCGAGGTATGAATAACATCATCTGACAGCATTGCATCATCTAACATTGAAGCAATCAATCTGATTTCTGTATTTATGACATCATTGGCAAATCTTAACAAAGCAACTCTGAAATAGCAAAGCACATCATTTATCTGATAGACGGAAGTAATACAACATCCAAGACTTCCAACTGTATGGTAGGCCAGTATGTAGAGTGTAAAATGTTGCTATTTCTAACTCATGAATTGCTAATATTTTACAACTTCATTGTTAGTGGTACAGCCAGAAAACATCTGCTCAAGCACTTTCCTCCACATCCCCATCCTAGGAACAAAACCAACCAACAACATACTCTTCAAAACCCACTCCACATCTCCCATCAAACCCTCTTCACATAGTCCAAGAACCAACAACTTGTAAGACGAAAAGCTCGGAATCAACGCCTTCGATCTCATCTCATGCACCAACTTCTTCGCGTCAACAAACCGCCTGGCCGCGAGCAATCCATACAAGACCTCTTGATAAGTTCCCTTATTAGGACTACAACCAATAGAACTCATCCTACATAACAACTCCATAGCCTCCTCAACTCTCCCTTGCTTCTGCAACCCCGAAACCAAAACATTAAACGTAACCGCATCCGCCGAAACCCCCTCCCTCTCCATCCTCCCAAGCAACTCAAACGCCTCATCCACCTTCCCCTTCTCACACATACAATGCATTATAGTAGAGTAAGTCATCTTAGTAGGCTTAAACCCTTGTTCAGGAAATTCATCAAGCACCTCAAATGCATCCCTCAACATCCCCCTTTCACACAACCCTTTGATCATAATATTCAAAGAACAAGCATCAATCTCAACACCCAATTTCGCAGCACCCACAAAAACCTCATTCACAAGATCAAACCTTTTTGTCTTAACAACCAAATTCAACACCAAATTAAAGGTCTTAACCGAAGGCCAACAGTTAAATTTCGGCATATCGAAAAGGGTCTCAACTGCCCTATTAACTAACCCACCTACATTGCCATAAACCTTGATCACATTTTGGAAAAACCCATCAGAAAGGCGCAAACTTTTCTGGGTTTTGATCAAATTAATTATATCATCAATTGCATCAAAATTATTAGCTTCACCAAGCTTAGTTATGATCACAGTGTACAGATTTTCATTGGGTTTGTAGTCTTTTCGCTTCGAAATATGATCAAGCATAGGAAGAACTGAATTGGGTTCTAGAGTGTTAAAGATTTTGACAACTTCACTTGGTGATAACCAATCTTTATGGTATAATTTTTGCATATTTGGAGGATTATTTGATGAGGCTAAATATGAAGCATATTTGTAATTATGGGTGAATTTAATTTTGTTGAATGATGGTGAAAATAACGTGGTTGATCTAAGTAGAAGTAATTGTTTGTATGTGCGGGAAAATGTTGTCATTTTTATGGAGGGAAGTCAAGAGGTTCGAAATTTTGTCGGATGAACAGCAGTGTGGGGGTTATGTTCTTTGAAGTTTTAACTAAACTGAACTCAATTTAAGATAACAGAAGTGAAGTGAACTGAAATGAATTGAATTAAATTAAAGTTTGATGTTAATAAAATCTAGCAACTTTATATGGATAACTTTAGCTTATGTACTTTTCTTGAGTTATTGGTGGTAGAATCAATTGAGATCACATGTCCCAACTTGTATCTCATCTTATGTCTCACTCATTACCACGATACACCACCCCATATAATCACATTTTTCACGTACCATGAAATGTGATTTTGGCATGTAAGAGGAGTTGATGTGTAATGAGACAGTATTTGGGATATATGATCTAATTTGGTGTTAGAACCCCTAAATTATTCGAGTGGAGATTATTTTCTCATTTCATGTCACATCTTATCTCCCAACAATACCCTCTTCTCTTGACATACTTAATTCTAGATAAATAAAATGCTATAAGAAGTATTATGGAGATGATGTTTCCAAGAGAATAAAGCATTGGGACATGAAATGAGACATACAGAGTAAGTTGTACTACCTCCATTCCAAATTAAACTTCCTACCTCATTTTTTGACACTATTCATGAGTAAAGCTTGATTTCATAATTTTTTTCAATATATAAGGTAAAATATAGT
>CAAKMY010033615.1:0-16328 GCA_901111285.1 Corrigiola litoralis | reverse complement strand
TTTTTTGGGGGGGGGGGGGGGGGGAGAGGGAGGTGACTGTTAAGGGTGGTTGGAAGAGAGAGGAATGAGGTGAAATGAGTGAGTGAGAGAGAGGGTAAGTAGTAGAGAGTCTAGGTGGGATAGAAGGAAACCAGATTTTGGGGGAAATCAATTTTGGGAAAATCGATTTGGGGGAAAATCAATTGGGGGGAAATTAGAGGAAAAAGTAAAGAAAGGGGTTTTGGAGGGAAAAATAGAGGAAGAAGACAAAAATTTGTTAGAAGGGGGGGGGGGGTGAAAAGAAAAAGGAAAATAAAAAAAAATTGGACGGTATTCTAAACTAACCGAACGGATTTGTTAGTTGGTAGTGTTTTTATATAAAAAAAAATTATATAAGGTAGCAGTTTGCCAAAATAGACAAATTTAAGATAGCATCTAACAAAAAATCCCATAATAAATCATAAGAGACTACAGTTTCGAGGAAGAAACATGGGCGCCAAAAGGACGAATGGGACTGTGTCCTCGACTAAACTTCCTCATTTATTTTGTTAGAACTTTTGAGTTTAAGATGTATCGAGTTATCGATGGACGAAACACGACCAAGGTCAGGAAACCTCTGGGAGGCTGGGACCTTTGCGTAAATCGCTCAGTAAAATTAATCTTGCTACTGCTTTACGGTAAAATAACCATGAAACATCCGCAGAAGCTTAAAAATAATACACCCAAGATAAATATGTAATATCTAGTTCAGCTTCAGCAACCTGAAGCAAAACAATTTAAGAATACAAATGCAATCCCTAATACAGCTACATTACAAGATATTCGAACCAGTCCTCTGCCGCCATCCGCATGCAACTCATGACAGATTATTTCCTTTTTCAATGTAAAGGGATCTTATTATATACCAAAACAATAATAAATATCATCATCTCAACACTGCATCCAGAGAAACCCCCGAAAGAAAAGAACAAAAGGCCCAAAACAGCAGCAAAGTGAAAAAGGCTGTCTGTGCAATCGCCTTGCTGTACTCGTACAAGGGAAGAAACAACACCTACAACCCAAAGGAAGCAGTTGCTGCTTCATTGAGATCTGAACTTCAGCTACACCTCAATCATCGAGTTTCATCTTCAAGATTGCGGAAAGCAGCAATCAGATCATCGTGCAACTTCTGGAATTTCGCGACAAGAGCATCCTCACCTTCAGCTGGATCCTCGAATTTTTGAGACCTGCGAGTCATATACAGCCACATCATAAGCTACTCTTTCCAAGAGACGTTAAAAATCAAGATCTGAAGACATGTTCATCAAACTATTTTCCACTCACACTAAACGGTAAAACAGATCTCCTAGCCGAAGTTTGATCAAGCTGTAGGTAATTTTCTGACCATCTGAACCAGCACCGCGCTCCACCGCCTGAATCAAAACATTAAATTATCAGCAAATGAGGAACTAGACAAACTTATGCTCCCCACCACAACCAAATATCGTGCATCCATTAATAAAGTATACATGCACATATAATGTGAAGATGGCAGGCAAGCAGTGAAATTAATGATCATATAATTATATAATTGTACTATATATTCATCAAATGCAATCATAGCTTCAAAAAAAAAAATATGCGAAGAATAAATTAGAGTTCAAAAAATAACTCTTACGGCTTCAAATGACAATGTATGCAAAGTATAAAGCAGAGAGAATACTTAAGATTATGACATTAGATCACTTGATCCCTTTCTAACAGTTCTACTCTCACAAAGTACTTAACCACACTGTTCACCTTAATGCAAAGATGTTCTGGGAGCTTATCACTCCACATAATCACACATATCATATAACCTTAATATGTCGACATAAAATGTTGCACGCGATGAATCCCAAGGGAGTTAATTACCTGGTTGGCCAAATTGTAAAAGTGAATGATGTTACGCATCATCCAGACTGACTTGTAGAATGGGCAAAATTTGTCGTATCTGTTACAAAAGGAAGCACCAAAGATAAGACAAGATCAATCATTTCATATAAATACAGATTTAGTTTGATTTTAAGAGGCTTACGCTGTAAATGCATTTTGTGCCAGGTAGTCTTCCCTCAAGAGCTTTGCGGTATCCAAAGTGATTTTATCAGTCTCTGCCAAAGCATCTTTTCCGACAAGCTGAAATGATTGGATAATCAGCAGACAACTTAAACAGCTGTACCAAAATATTCACAATAAACAGCAACATACAAATAGCCTCGTGGGGCATATCCAAGAAGCAAAACTAGGCTAGCCTATAGACACCTCAAGATTGAATAGTACTAGAAACATAATACCTCCAACTACTCTAATAAAAACTCAGCATCTCATATTCCAACTTCAAATACTATCGAAGTTTGGCAAACTTATCATTCAGGAAGTGTAATCTCTAAAGATATTATGAAATCAACATAGCAAAGGCCTACCTGAACAATTTCATTGAGATCATCCTCTCTCTGGAGCACCTCACGGGCCTTGGTCCTGATGTTGATAAAATCAGGATCGAATTTCTCATAAAATGGTTCCAAAGCCTGTAAACACACAAAAAACATAAATCCATCTAGTTTTTTGATATGGTTATACAAAAGATACTTATAAATGACATAAGTAAGGGAGCCTAGTTACCCACCGTTGCATACTTAGAGTAGGAAATAAGCCAGTTGACAGAGGGAAAATGTTTCCTCTGGGCTAGTTTCTTATCCAAACCCCAGAAAACCTGAGCAGCAAAAGAAAACACTAACACATTTAATCTCAACATCCAAAAGAGTTTGTGATTTAGAAGGAATTTGTTTTAGGAAACGAAAAATAAATTCTGAACAAGATAAACAGCATGAGTTTCGTCTTTTCTCTTTTCTTGAGGGGGTGAAAGAGAGAACCAAGACCCTCATTCAAGCCAATGAGGAAGCTTGAGTGAAAGGAATCTGAAATTGAATCCAATGCTACCCATCCAAAGAGGTGTGTCTAATTTATACGTTATCCATAGATTTACCCAGAAGCAAATGCAAATACTATAAATTCACAAATTTCATTCTGTACTAGAAATTAAGACAGAGGATTGGGAATTGGGAAATAAATAAACAGATTGGACATCTTATTCATCATCCATCCAAAATCTTTGTTCTATCTCTTTCTCCATGAAGAGTTGTATCATTAAAAACAAGCAGGTAGATTTTTTTTTTGAAAAAATGGTACCTGGACAATACTCAGAGTTGCAGATGTAACAGGGTCAGAGAAATCTCCACCCGGCGGAGATACAGCACCAACAATTGTTACACTGCCTGAACGTTCTGGACCACCAAGACATTTGACCTTACCAGCACGCTCATAGAATGAAGCTAAACGAGCAGCCAAGTAAGCAGGATATCCACTATCTGCCGGCATTTCAGCCTATATACACAGAAAAGTGATAAAAAAATTACAATCAAAGATGAGATAACATATACATTAATGATAAAACTATGATAATGTCTATAATGCACTAGTTTAGTAATCCATAAAAGGAGTGTGGCTGACAATATAGAACACTTGTGATCTAGTAAACTGATGGAGTCTAATGAAAACCATGATAATGTCCACAAGAGAAGCGGCTTCAGATCTTGAGAAGAATGCACATAACCAGATGCATACATAGCCACGAATTCCACATTAAAGGCTGATAATGGAAAGCTAAGTAGAAGACTCACCAGTCGTCCTGAAATTTCACGCAATGCTTCTGCCCATCGAGAAGTTGAATCAGCCATCATACTGACATTGAACCCCATATCTCTATAATATTCAGCTATTGTGATGCCTGAACATTGAAAAGACAAAACTATCAAACAGTGTCGACAACAAGATAACAGTGACAACACAAGCTACATTAAGGTACACCACGAGTTATCCAAAACATAAAGGCAGGGCATATATGATAGAAATAACCATTAAAACATTGAATAAATTGTCGGGACACTACGCCATAGCACCCTAACAAACAGGGTACAAAACTTTACCTGTGTAAATAGATGCTTCACGTGCAGCCACAGGCATGTTAGAAGTGTTAGCAACAAGGGTTGTTCGTTTCATAACAGACTCTTCACGTCCATCAGGCAACGTCATTGTCAGTTGAGGGAAATCCATGAGGACCTGCATTGAGAAATGTAAAATCAATCCCAACAAGGAGAAATTAAGGAAATGGTAAATCCCACCCAGTCAAACACATACCTCAGCCATCTCGTTTCCTCTTTCTCCACAACCAACATAAACCACAGCATCAGAATTAGAGTACTGCAACAGTCAAATGCAATTCACATGAGCTCCAGATTTATAGGTAAATATAACATTTCTACTGCAGAAGAATGCCGAGAAAAACACAAGGAAGTACCTTGGAAAGTGCTTGACTAATGACAGTCTTCCCACATCCGAAAGCCCCAGGAATGGCACAAGTTCCACCAAGAACCGAGGGGAAAAGCGCATCAAGAACACGCTGTCAAAAAAAAAATACACATCAGCACCACACTCCATCAACCAAATATTCATAAAGAAGTAAATGTGTTTTGATAGGGGAATGATAAACAATTAAATAAATTCTGTTTTATAACCTGTCCAGTCAGCAGAGGTGTATCAGCTGCAAGTTTTGAAGCAACAGGCCTTGGTGTACGAACAGGCCAACTCTGTAGAACAAAGCAAGTTTTAAATACAAACTCAGTGTAAGCAGTAAGCACGCATATGAAAGAGTAACTACAGCACAGAGTACGTGAACAAATATAACCGAGCAAAAGTAGAAATTCCCTCACCTGAAGCATGGTAAACTTCTTTACAACACCTTGAAACTCGAGTTCTAGGACAGTGTCCTGTACGCATAAACAAACCTCAGAGTAGGTTAGAAGATAAAAGGTGAATATGCAACCAAGTATCCAGCATACCTGAAATTAGCCAAAAAAAAAAGGCAGACTGCTAGTAGACGGAAAGATGAATGACATAAAGATCAGTAGACCAACCTTCAGAGAGTACTGTCCTGGAGGTGCAATGTAAGTGATCTTGCCCATAGCATCAGGGGGCAGGGCCACGTGATGCTGCATGAGACTGTTCTCATCAACAATCTGCATCAGCCAGTTCATTTGTGGAGTCAGTTCAAACTCAAATATAAAGAACACAAAGATAAAGGCACACTAAGCATGTATTGGTCTATTACAGATTGCAACTTACAGCATACAAGTCTCCACCGGTCAAAAGGTCCCCCTCACCTAGAACAAGTACCAAAACTCATTGAAATTAAGAAAAAGAAAGGACGACAAGTATGAGTAAAGTGAAAGTAGGCATCAGCAGTGTGTTACCAAGCTTCTTAGGCTGAAACTCCCAAAGAATGTCTTTGTCCAGTGCTGGCACAGAAACACCACGAGGAATATACACATCGCCAGACCGTTTGGCGATAGTTTTCAATGGCCTCTGCATAAAGGTAGAAGTTACTCACAATTTCGTACATCAAAATCAGTCAGCCAAAATGATTTAACAAAGCAGCAAGCCAGCAACCATAAAAAACTACTTTAAAAAGGCAGCTGACGACTCAATACCTGAATACCATCGAATATATTCCCCAGAATTCCAGGTCCAAGCTCAACTGACAATGGCTGAAAATGATAAGATGCAATCAGTCAAATATCAGCACACGGAACTTCAATTGAACATGACACGCGGCAAATCAAGGCATAAGCATACAGAGTCCGCAAATTACCTTGTGAGTACGAAGGACAGGATCGTTGACCATCAAACCAGCAGTTTCCTCGTAAACTGATATTCAATAACGAGTATACTTAGTAAAATATAGAACAAATGATGACCACTATTCTTCCACCACGTCAACACAGTAAATCACAACGGCTACAAAGAAGAATACAAATATAAAATTTCCTAACCTTGGATGGTGGCAGAATCTCCTTCTAAACGAATAATCTCTCCAATAAGATTGTCGTGTCCAACACGAACCAATTCATACATAGCAGCACCACCCATTCCATCGGCCACAACCACAGGTCCTGACACCTGTAATCAAAATTGATTGATCAATAACAAACCCAACAAAGCTCAACAAACAACCACATTTCGACAATTACTCTACAAACCAGCACTATACTAACCAACTCCAAGAAAGCTCTCACGTCATGATCACAAAAAACCCAATGTCAAACTAACCATCGGGTACAACAAAGGTCGTCTAAATCTGATTAAATCATATCAATCATCACAACTTTTTTTTGGGCCAATTTGGTTAAAAGGACTAAACTTCGCGATCAGAATATACTCATAACTAAAAGTATCTCTATGCAAACTTAAAAGGTCTTTATCAAAGAAAGTTTGCCTTTTTTCCCAATTGATTGGGAAGAGCAATCTTATCCACTTCTACATTTAACATTCAGGTGTTAACGGATTTCACAAATTCTCAGAAAAGACCGTCTACTTTGATCGTCCTAGCAAACTAAATCAACCCAAGCTTCCTGCAAGCCCAAGTCAAATCAAAGATATGTATCCCTTTATTGGGCCAGCATGACTCCGTCTACTTTTACGATAGCAAAAGACGGTCTCTCCCAAGACTTTCCGCAATCAATCCAGTGTCAAACTGATACAGTGATCTACAGCTAAGATCAAAGTACAAAACTTACTTCTTTCATACACAAATCAGCATTGTTTTGCACCACTAAAATGCAAGTCAACCAACCAATCAAAACCAACCACACAAAAAAAAACATGATCATCATCACCACCACATATCATCAGATTCAACCCAACAACCCAAAAAATCAACATTTACTAAAAACCAACAAAAACCCAGTAATAAAATGCGGTAAAAGTGACAAATCAATGGTAATTCAGGTAAAAAAAAAAGGATGGTGACCTTGCGGATGTAACCATACTCGCTCTCCTTCTCGGAGTCCTCGAAAGTGGTGATACGATCTCCGTAGATGGACGGCATATCTTATCTTATCGTATACTTGTTTCTTTCAACTGAGATCTGATTGATGATCACAGAAATGTTGGGGTTTATGTTAGTTTGATGAGATCGCTGATGATAATAATAATTGGAGTATATATGTAATGTAAGTATGTGATGTGTTACGTTGTGTTGTGTTGTATGTGATGTAAGATAAGAAGAAGGGACAAAACAATAAGATGTGGGATCAGATGATGTGGTCTCAAGTGAGAGACATTAAACTACTTCCAAAAAAAAAAAAAACATCAAACTACTTGGAGACTTTTACTGTTCCAACTTCCAACCAGTTTACATACACTATGCTGCTTCCTTTTTCGTCCTCTGTTTCGCCACGTAATCCTTATATTGTGGACCCATGTCCATGTTATTAGGGTAAAAAAAGTGATTTACAAGATTTAAAAAAAAACTGTCAGATTCTCCCTCCCATCACATCTTTTTCTTTAGTGGGTCCACCTTCTAATATGGACAGGGGTCCATATTATAATTTGCGCGTCTCGATTCGCAAATTACATTATGGACTGATATCCATATTAAGATGTGGACCTCTTAAGAGAGAAAGTGGGGTAAAATAGCGCAAATGATAATATGAACCTGTCCATGTTAAGATGTGGAGCCTTTTACAGAAAAAGTGGCGTAAAATGGAAAGATTTTTGGTAGTTTTTGTTTTCATTTTTTGTAACTTCCTTTTTTCCCCATTGAAAAGATGAGAGTCCGACTACAGAACAGTAGTCGACATAGATCCACAATATAATAATACGTCTGTATTTCTTCCATTTGCCTTTTTCTTTTTTTTTTGGTAGTTTTATGAGATTGTCTAATATTATGTTAAAATTAGAGGGGTTTAAAGTAGTCTTTACTAGCAATCTACCTGTGAATTTCACGGTTAATAGTATTGGCATAATTTCTACACTTTATAATACAAATTGATGTATATTTTAATGGTTAGACTCAATTGAAATTGATAATACCCTTAAAACATAAAAGATATGCAAATATCAATTTTTTTTTTTGAAATAATGCAACTATCAATTTGTTTTTCTTTTATACTATCTCAACCATGTTGGGTTTCCACATATAATGTCGAAGTAAAAACTAAGGAAAAAGGAGTGAGTAAGGAAGTATAAGTTTTTTTTTTTACTATTTATTAACATTCAATATATTATTGTCACCTTACTTTTTTTCTTTTCAGCTCATTTTCCCTTCTATACACCATTTCACTGTCATCGTACCTCCCGCCATGAGCCTCACACTTTGCAGCACTTGTTTTAACATGTAATGTTGAAGTAAAAGTTAAGGAAAAGGGAGGAAGGAAATATGAGTTTTTTTAGGAAAAACAGAACCGCTATAACCATCACACGTTGGAACACCTATTTCAACATATAATGTTGAAGTAAAAACTAAGGAGTAAGACAATATAAGTTTTTTTAAACCTAATTATTAACATTCAATCATAGTCACCTTATATTTTTCTTTTCAACCCATTTCCCTTTCAGTCTACCATTTCATCGCCCATACCTCCCGCCATGACCCTCACATTTTGGAGCAAAAACTAAGGAGTTAGGAAATATATAAGTTTTCTTAAACCTAATTATTAACATAATCATTCACCTCACGTTTTTCTTTTCAACCCATTTCCCCTTTCGTACACCATTTCATCATAATCATACCTCTCGTCGTGACCCACACCCTTTGGAGCACCTAACATACACCAACCACCACACTTAGACCAATAACTTGAAAACCACAACTCGCCATCATAACAATGTCAACAACCCCACTACCAACGCATAAGAAAACGATCAAATAATCACCACATATATTGATACTTATATATCCAATGTGAGTGTCTAGATAATTTCATACCCCATCAAATACATGTAGATTCATATTAAGGATTTTTATAGCCTACTTTAAACAGTTGAATTGCATGTTTATGTGTATAAAATATCGTAAGTTTCAGACTAAGGAAGAGAGTGAAGATATCCTTAAGGGTGGTCCGTGGGTGGTTGGGAATCAGTTGTTCATCTTGAAACCTTGGACTCCAGACTTTAGCTTCATTAAAGAGGATATTACTAAGGTTCCTGTTTGGGTGCTTTTTCCAAACTTGGATGTTCACTATTGGTCAGCCAAAGCCTTGAGTAAAATTGCTAGTAGACTTGGCTCTCCTCTTTGTACTGATCGTTGTACTGAGACTAAGGAGCAGATCTCATTTGCTTGTGTCTTAGTTGAAGTTGATGTTGCTCAAGAGATGCCTCATTTTGTGAATCTGGTAACTCCTTATGGGTAGTATGAACAACAAGTGGTTTATGAGTGGATTCCTTTTTATTATGCTCATTGTAAAGCTCTGGGTCATGAGGAGGACAAGTGTAGGCATAAAAAGAAGCAAATTAGAAAAGCTGATGGGAAGGAGCAGAAAAAGGTGGCTGATGCAAAAGTTCCTGAAGCTCATGATCCAGTTTCACCAAGGGTTCAAGAGGTAGAGGTGGTTGGAACTGAGGCTCCTGTGGTTAGCCCAATGCCAGAGCAAGCTCCTTTAGCGGAGGGAGCAGAGGAGTTCTCTTTTCCTAAGAAAACTGTCAGGAAAGTTTTGAAGGAGAATGAAGCTGATTTTGTGCCAATTAGCAAATCTGGGTTTGATATTTTGCAGAAGGGGGATATTGAAGCGGGCTCAGCCCTTCACCCTCCATGATAGCTACAGTTTGGAATTTTAGGGGGATGAATCTCCCCCTAAAGTAGCAGGAGGTTGCCAGCTTCTTGTTTGCTCAAAAATAGATGTAGCTGGCTTAGTAGAAACAAAAATTAAGGAGAAGAATTTTTCTAAAATACATAAAAAATGATTTAGAAGATGGAGTTTGGAGTGCAATTATAGGTGTCACTATAATGGGAGATTATGGGTTCTTTGGAGGTCTTATGCAGTTAACTTGAAGGTGATTTGTCAATCTAATCAGTTCATGCACTGTTAGGTATCTGCTGCTAGTTTTTCTGGTTTCATAACCTTTGTCTATGCAAGTAATGATGCTGCTGTTAGACAGGAATTATGGCATGATATCATTAGCATTTCTGTTTCTATAGTTGATCCATGGATTCTTCTTAGTGATTTTAATGTGGTGATGAGTAGTTATGAAAGAATCAGCAATACATAGGCTAGTGTGCAGGATATGCTTGACTTTGTTAGTTGTTGTATGAGGGCTGGTATTTCTGATACTCCTTCTTCTGGCTGTTACTTCACATGGAGCAATAAGAAGGATGAGGAGAGTAGAACTTGTTGTAAGTTAGATAGAGCTCTTGCTAATGGTCAGTGGTTCCTGGTTATTGAAGCTGAGACTGTTTTCCTTCCACCTAGTATCTCTGATCATTCCCATGTGGTTGTTTGTACAATAAGTTCAGGAACTAGGAAATCTTCTAATTTCAAGTTTCTGAATCATTGGACAAGGGATAAGGAATTTCAGAGCCTGGTTAGAGATGCTTGGCAGACTCATACAAGTGGTTCTAAGAAGTTTCAACTGTTTAGCAAGCTGAAATTGCTAAAGAATATGCTTAGAAACTTGCATAAAACAAATTACTTTGGTATTTCTAAAAGAGTGGTTGATGCTCAGAATCAACTTTTTGCAACTCAGAAGCTTTTGTGCATTGATCCAAGAAACCAAGAGCTTATCTCCCAGGACAGAATTCTGATTAGCAAATATCAGAATTATTTACAAAGATGATTAAACCAAATTAATTTACTAATATTGTAAAAATATTGACATAGCTAGGATTTTAAGTTACATGTTTTCAAGATTGCTTATAATATTCAAATTACAGAAAAGATGATTTCTTCTTCCTCTTTTGCTACATGATTAATTTATTCCTAAAGATTATAAGCATGGAATCATTAAAGCTAAAAAGCATTGGCATACCTAGGATCTAGAGAATTGTGAGTGGTCCTCCGCTATTGCTTGTTTGACTATAATAGACATCGCAATCATTTTTAGAAATTTCTTATTACTCGCAATCCCTTTAATATATATGCAAGTGTCATGTCTATACAAAAGCAATGTTCAGTAAAAAAAATTGATCCCCTTTTGTCCATGCAAACAGTATATACGATTCAGTTAGTTGTTGTTGCTTGAAAGCAAGGCGAGATCATCTTCGATGTATAGTTTTTTTAAGAGTTTGGCGTTATAACCCCTATATACACATACATGTCATATTTAATATCGAAATCATTAGTAGTAAACATACATGTAAAATAAACAAAGTCAAAAAAATGTATCACCCCTCAAAATATCTTATATATATTATATAATATTTTCATCAAAATGTAATATGTCAAATACTTTTTTATTTACGTTTCGCATTTTACCAAACTATGATTTTTATTTTATTTTGGTTCCACTGTACGTTAGAGAAATCTCATACAACAAATTTCTCAATTGTAATTATATCGGCTTTGTTGTATGGAGAAACTTTAGTGAAATTTGATACACCAGATTTTACTCAATTGTTATGAAGTAATATGTTTGTTTCCAACAAAGATGTTTTAGTAGACAATGTTTCCAACAAAATACCCCCACGACACCAAACAATATGTTTAGCGTCCTCTTAAATTTGAAAAGTTCTAGAAATACTTACTAATCAATATAAACTGACCAATAACTATTTTCGCATGTCTCGTGTATTTCATATTGTTTTAATTAACTCTCCAATGCAAAATAAGATGAAGTTTTTTTTTCATATTTTATTCTAGTACATGATAAATTTCTTGATAAAGATGAGTAACATGGATTCAAAAAAAAAAAAATGGCATAACTCATATTCTAATTCAAAGGAAGGATTAGAAACGACCCTCCGCAGTTGTTTGTTTAGGTGTTGTGGACATCGCAATCCACGATATATCTAATTATGTTTTGCGCGCAAAAGTATAGTTCAGTAAAAGTCTGATCCTTTTTGCCTCCATGAACACAAGATACATAGTTCGAGAATGTGTTTAAACCGGAAAATAAATATAAAATCGGCTTTGTCGTATAGTTTAGTTGCGTTTAGTTCAATCATTCCTACATATACACAAGTTGCCATACTTTGTCTTGTACAAAAAAATATAGTTATTAATATTACCTAACAAACAGATAATGCAATCGAGAGATATTTCTAAAAGGAAAGAAATTTATTACCACCATCGAGTATAAGAGGATTCAGCTTTTGTGTATCATCTGAAAATATTTAATTTGGGGAATGGTGTGCATGTGCCATGCTTCATCTATTGATTGACCCAAAAATTTAGGGCGGATGCTTGGTTACCAACATCATGAGGATCCGACCAAGAGTCGAGTAATGGAACCAATTAATACTATCCATATTACATTGTTGTAGGCTTGAAGATGAATCACAATAAGCCATTGTGGTTACTGGCTTTTGAAGGGAGGGTTTTGACACGGTATCAATGAGTTAGGCTAAAAGCCATGAATAAAAAAAATAGAATTAAGTAATTGAATTGCATGGTCTCAAAGATAGCATGCGGCGAAATAAATTGCTATTATATAATTCCAAACTGTTTGTTGTTTACATAGTAATGTTTAGGATGTGATCGATTAATTGTTGGAAGGATTTAGTTGTTGTTGCTAGCAAATATCCGGATGTTTTGGAGTGGAAAATTGGAGTGTTGCATATTTGTATTGATTTGGATGATGTGGGTTGAAACATTTAATGGTTTGGTGGTAGTAGCTTTCTTATATCTTGGATTGAAAAATTTGAGCTACTTATTACATAACTCACAATGACAAAGATGTATACGAGAAAATTCATCTTGAGATTTTAAAGTGGTTAAAAGTTAATTATTTGTTGAGCACTAATGCTTACGAAAGGAAAAAATAAATTATAATGTGTTTATTGAACTATTTGTACAATGAAAGACTCTTAATTACCAACCATATTGGAGGGATGGAAAAAGGATGAAGCACCTATGAATACAAGTGCTATTATATTACCAAAAAAAAATTCAATAAGACCATTCCACTAAAAGTTTTAGTGAGTCCCGATTCATAAACTTTGAGTATTTGTTATTTTAAGTTAAACCCATATCCTCTTAGTTTAAAAGCTCACAATTTTGTGCATTTCAATCCAATGCCACAAGTATTAAAAGATCAATGCTTGAATTTAGATGGCAGCTCTTGAGATTTAATATATCACCTTTTTAATATAAACTAGTTTTAAATGCCAAACATTAACTTATGAGTGAAACGTAGGGAGTATTAAAATAGCAGCAATGAGAGAAGTTGTTAAATATGAAATTCAATTTATTTTGGTAATGTTACTTTTTTATAAAATGTTGGACTTTTAGAGAATGTATTTTATGTATTCCAAGAGAATTTTTTCTATGAGGAAATAACAGGAACATGTGTAAATAGAGTTAACTAGATTGAAGATAGATATAATTATTGGACCATGCTATTATACATTGATAGAACATATATATAAGATAATATATACTATATAATGCTAACTATAAGCATAGTATTTAATTTCATGTTTTCTTGTGAGTTACGGGATATATAGCAAGAAGTTCCACGTGGCACTACTTTATGCGCTCTTTTCGTAATTTGATTTTAGTACATACTACTCCACAAAATGGGTGATATCTATTTATTATCAAATTATAAAATATTATAAAACATATTTTTTTATAACATATTGTCAATCAACCCAAGATATAAATAATTATATCTGTACATTATTTTTTACAACTATAGACTTTGAAAACCATTTTAAATCATCATTTCTATTATTATAATGTAAATTTAGAACGTAAATTTAAAATAATGCCACTTATCAACATCCATGTATATATTAACCATTTCATGAATGATGTCCATACAAAAAAGTCTTTTAAACAATTTCCCGATAATACATAGTATTAGTATACCGCACCACCTACATAGAAAAAAGTAAAACAAACCATACAAAATTTCAAAATCAAATATAGCATCATAACAGAAAAATTGTTTGGTAACTTAAAAGGAAAGTCAGGAAGTGATGATAAAATAGGAAAGCTAATCAATCTTTCAAAAATAGCTCATATGCTTGATATCAAGCCCTTTAGTTCTTTAGAAGGCTCTAGATGGCTTTTATAAGTGTGTTTCACTCTAATTACAAAACTTAATCAACAACAAATAAACAAAACAATTAGAGATTCAGATCAAATTGAATAATACATGAGTGAAGAAAACGAGTAGTAAAAAAAGTGCACATATTGTAAACTATGAGTACCATATTGATTATCGTTGTTTTTGTTCTTAAATTTTGAAGTTAGATAGTGTAACTTCTTTGTTTTAACATATATTTTCGGAAATATGATTTGCTATAAGTATGAGATCGTACATCATATAATTTATGATATTTTACTATATTTGACTTTGCACGATCACATACTACCTACGATAACATGATTTGCTATAAGTATGAGATTGTACAAAGTCAAACATATCTCATTCCTTTCCACCGGCATCATTGATGTTCTTTTCTTTCAATTTATGCATTAACTCTCTGACTAGTAGAGCTGTTCACATTTTGGTCCGCACCGAAAAATGGACCGGACCGGACCGTTCGGTCCAGACCGAACCCGGACAAAAAAGATTTAGGTCCGGTCTTCGGTCCACAAATTTTTAAATTTCGGTCTTCGGTCCGGTCCGGTCCAAGACCGAAAAATTTCGGTCCAGACCGGATGGCCCGAAAAAACTGATTTTTATGAAAAAAAAAACTCAAAACTTTCAAAATGTTAGATTAAATGTGATTTTTGTATGTATAAATTAACCTTCTTACTTAGAGTTATTGATGGATTAAGTAATATTGTAATAACACATGTACTTATATATTTTTACCTCCAAAAGTTTAAAAAAGAAATCATAAAAAGCCAGTATTCGGTCTTTTGGTCCGGTCCAAGACCGGTTGGATTCCGGTCCGGTTTTCGGTCCAAGATTTTTCCAAATTCGGTCTTCGGTCCGGTCCTGAACCGATGAACACCCCTATGACTAGTATAGTGAAATGATGGGTAAAAAAATAAGCAACTTAATTGGGCTCTTGTTTTCTATCTGTTTGAATAAATCTCTTTGTCATAACCTCAATTCTATTGATCTTTCCATAAAACAACGAACACCAAAGTAAAAGAAAGAAAATACTTGAAAAAGTACAAATAAGATTTTACTAAATAACATGTCTGGTTCAAGAGATAAATTAATTAGCAATTCTAGTGAGAAACTCTTTCCAGTCTCTAGAAATAGAAACTTGCTAAATAAGTAAGGTTGTTCATGTGTGTTGCATACACAGTATCTAGACGCCATTGACGTCTTCTGGAATAACAACTATGGCCAAAACAAAAGGGAGACCAACGAAAAAAACTACACATTCAGATTCTACACATCAACACGAAGGTAAGGCAATTTATACTATACCCCCAAGGGCTTCCTATTCCCGTGCCCCCAAAGGTAAATGACCCAATCCAACCAAAAAGAAAACCAAAAAACAGGCCCAATTTTCAAAACCAAACCCAAAGCCTTCTCTAAAGACCAAAACCCAGCAAATCTACCGAGCCCCTTTCCATAAAACCCCCACCTGTAATTCCAAAAAAGAAAAAAGTCATTCATTTTATAGAAATTCCTCAAATTAATTTTGTAGACAATAATTTTCCAGCAATTACTACGTCATAGAGAGAGAAATTCATTGAATGTTGGTGATCCAAAAGTGCAATTCCTACAATAATTTGCGAGCAATTTGTGACCCTGAAACTGCAGAAATCTCAATTATGAACATTTAAGATGAGTTTCCTCTCAAAGTGGATGAAAATGGTGATCTACAAGTGCAAGTTAATGAAAGGTTGGTCCTTTTTGCTTCTTATGTATAATTGACTCATATTAGTAGCTCAATTAGTGCCTATGTTCAAATTCTCCACTTACTTTTTGTTTTTTGCCTTTTGCATCTTATTGTATATTCGCAATTATTTCATAAGATTTAGATATGATACGTGCAAATATATTTACTGCATATGTGCAAAAGATGGGTAGTACATGTGCAAACATTTTAAAGTATATGTGCAAAATATGGGTTGTGTATGTGTTATTTGCTTTTGTCGAATGTGCAATTGGTTTTTCCTTGATATTTAAACATTTTATATGTTTTGCAGTTATCTTATTATTATCACGCCATTGAATTTTGTAAGTGGAGGTGATTGTGAAGAACCATCATTCACCCCGCCATTCAAAGAAAACCAGGGTCGCGAAGTCATCTTGAATAGCGTCAAGAAGTATCATAAAAGTGTTCATAGGGAAAAAAAGGCTGATGAATAGTTTTTTAACAAAAGACCAGAATTTTTCTGTTTTGCGCAAAATATAGAGGGGGT
>CAAKMY010033604.1:0-14967 GCA_901111285.1 Corrigiola litoralis | reverse complement strand
AACCCAATAAGGCGCGCAACCTGATTCCCATTTTGACCTAGCCGCCCCCCATCCCCCCCGCAGCCTAACCCCAACCCCAGCCCCACCTAAGTCGCTCAATAAACACATAAAAAACAAAAAAATGAATAGGAATAAATTCAAATCTTCCAAAATTGACCAAGAATTTGGGAAAACAGAGCCTAGATTCGGACTCCGCACGTGATTTCCGGTGGGGGAATGGTAATATTTCGCCGGCAAACATCGTCAACTACCGGTCAACATCAGTCAACCGTTGATCAATGGTCGTTGACCAATGGTGATATCAACGGTGGCAACATGGTTTGGGGTTGAGTTTTGCATTTCTGTCTTTTTTTATTTGAAAAGGGAGTGGGGAGGAGGAAAGAAGAGAGGGAAGTAAATAGAGGAAAGGAAAACGGAAAAGTTAGGGTTAATGAATATGATATGACTAAACTAGGTGATAATTAGCACTCAAACGACTAATTCAACCGAATTTTAAAAAAACTAACGCCTGTCATTATTTTGGGCATTTTTGGTCAACAAATCGACCTCGGGGTATTCTAACTTTTTGCAATACATCAGGGATACTTTAAAGAAAATTCCTAAAAACAATGAACATTTAAGTCAATTATGATTAGATAAACCCTCTTTTAAGATTTTATAGTAGTATAACATCTATCTTAAATTTTAAAATTTCCCAAAATATCCACATTTAATTTCAATGGGAAGGAAATAAAGGAATTTGTACATTCGAGTGCGGTTCTGTCTAAAAACCGGTTTCTCTCTCCATATCTTTAGGAACGGAAAGGACGGTGCCGGCCTACACAGGAAAGGCCACGTGACAAGGGCGATAGTATTAGAGACAATCAAGCTGGTCCCTTTCCACCCTTACATTCAATTGTTATTCTTATGATTTACTTAAATATTGACTTTGTTATTTAATTTTAGGACAAGGAAAAGGCTGATGAGGCCATCATTCTATTGCCACGTATAAAGTCAGATAGCGGCGGTGAACACGTCAACTATGATTGGTTGAGGTGAGTGGACCCACCAAATCAATTGCCTGCATTTTATGCTTCCACGTGGACTTTATTATCACATAAGGCATGTGCTCCTCTACTCATCTTCATTTTATGCTTAGTGCTTATCACTGGTTAGCTGTCACGTGCCAGATGTGTATTAGTAGTAAAACATAGTGGCACGAGCTTTGCCTGCACCAACATTGACACGTTCCTAAATGGATGCTACTATTCTAACTAAAAGTTAGTCGGAGGATTGGAGGAAGAAAAGGTAGGTGTACAAAAAGTTTCTGTGATAGTGTGATACCAAGTTGGAGTGGATAATATGCAAGAATGATGTTTGTCTTAGATAAATGGATAAATGGATAATTCTAAGGTAATTGGAGTAGTAATTTGGAAATTAAATGATCATGGAACTATGGAAGGTAGAACAGAAAGAACCTGGTTACAAAGTGGTTAAAGCCACATTCTCTTTTTCAATCTAAAGTTGATCAATTTCAATTCGAAACATAATTGGTGAAGTATATATATAGTTACAATAGATTTTCTTATTAACAAAACTAAAAAAAAAGGAAGAGGAAAAACTTTCAACTCCATCATTGAGTTAGCAAGCCCCACCATAGATATTTTATGTAGTTATAATGTTAGTCTATCAACAAATTCAACAAACCTTAAAATCATAACAAAAACTCTATATATTGGGCACAAGGTAAGAAGAATTTTAAAATATTTATATTTTAGAATTGAACTATATTTGTTCCATACACTCTTGTCAATTTGAATATGATTATTTAAAAATACAATCACATTAGTTGTAATTATACTATGGAAAAAATAAAAATTTATTTTTTATAAAATAATATTAGAAACAAATACATAAATATTATAATCAACATGATATGATAAATATACAAATATAAACTAAAGAGAAATAAAATGTGTACGACACATCTGTTTTCTATTGGCACCAAACCAATCCCACACAATTCTAGAAAAAAAAAATTCTCATTGTTTGTTAAAACTAGGGGATAAGACTTTAAGTTCTACTGTGATTTGTATCCTTTTCATCAAGTAATTTGAAAGAAATATTCCCACGACATATGTTATTATTGTTTTAATGAGGAAAAGAGGTATATATAAGTATCTTTATTGGTAAACTAGTGTTACCATTTTGGTAGAACTATTTACTATTGGTTAATCGAGCCGTTTGCAAGTTCGATTAAGTTAATCGAATAATCAGTTCGAACATTTTTAAAATTGTAATCAAAATCGTTAACCGCTCGTAAGAGGTCAGTCCATTGATTTTGGCAGTTAATTGTTTGAATACTTTTCAAATATTATCACTCTTTTCTCAAAACATGTACATTATCACATGAATCTCATCTTTGCATCGTCCTAATTTCAAAAAGTCCACAAAATGGCCCAACACAGTAACAAAGTCCAATTTCAAGTCTCAATTTTCAAATTCAATCACAAACAAAGATAACAATGATACCGCGCCAAACAACAACAATAGCGACAAAAAAACAACATACAACAAACAAGCAATAGGAAGCAACAACAATGGCATGAGACAAGGAACAACGACATCGATATGACAAGAAACAACGGCAATGACAGACAATAGGCAGAGGCAACGACATGCACTAAGCATCAGGAGGCAAGCAACAACACATGAGAAATTAGACTATTAATTAGAGGTTGTGGATGGGTGATCGCGAGACAAGACGAGAGTAAAAACTTTGGGTTGTGTCTTCGTCAAAGAAGAGTCATTAGAGCGGCGGTGAACGATGAACAACTTTGAGATATGAGATGATAGTCGAAATGAGAGTTTGTGAATATGAGAAATATGAAAGAGTTTAAGATTTGATGCAGGTGAGAGTTTGAGAGAGTGTTCAGGGTTAGGTTTACCTGATTTTTTTAGCCTTTACTTTATATTTTCCTTTTCGGCGAAAGTGGAATTGCGAACCACAATCAAACCATTAACTTTCTATTTTTTCTTGTTAGTTAACTGAACCGATTTATTAAACAGTTTCAATTCGTTGCCATATTGTGAAAAGTTCTGACTTTTTCGGGATAACTTTGATTTTCTCTGCACACCAGCCCCTATATGTTTGAGAAGTTGTTCAAACAAATGGAGTCAGTAGGAGGTATTCTCAATGGTGAGAGACATAAATCTCACATTTGGAATTTTCTAGTAATTTTATTTTGTATTAAGTAAATAGTAAATGAATTTCGTCACAATTTAACAATTTTCTATTGGTTAATAGTAAATGTTATAAATAATGTCTCCACGCTATATATTATATAGAAATTGTGAAAACAAAGTACATTTGGGTTACACAGTCAACATCTACATTTAAGTACTTTTTTGCTCATATGAGCCTCAAATAACAATACAATAATTATTAAGAAGGAGTAGTGATGCAAATATCTGATTTAACATTCACTTATAATTTATCTCTTCTCTAAAAAGAATCTAAAATCATTAGCTCCAATTTTTTTTGAAATAAGGCCTTTCATACAGATTGTCATAAATACTAAAATTAGTCGACTAAGTTGTAAGACGAGTTATTGAAAAAGACAGTCTAAATATAACTTTTAATTAGACCTAGTCACCAGCTAAGTTATAACAGTCACTTTTTATTTACACTGTGATAAAAGTGATCACTTTTGATAAAAAAAAAAGAGCCTATTTTTAGTCGATCTAATTTCAACTTAATTAAGATTAAATTATCTCATACTAAATGTTCTAAAATTATAAAAAGCTGTATCAATACTAGCTATGACATAATGTACGTTACATGCTATATATAGTGAGCTTTGATTTACTTGAGGGTAAGGGTCTTGCCTCGCTAGGGGTTATTGTGCTTAAGTTTGTGAGATATATAAAAATTTCACTTTCACTTCGATAAATGGACTATATTGTCAAAAAATAAAAAAAAATGAGCTCTTACTAATCATATTAAAGATACTTTTCTTATTTATTATCAATATCAAAATGCACAGGTGTTATTTTTCTTGGTGCTAGAAATACTTGTTAAAATCACTCCCTTTCATTTCATATTTCCAGTACTGTACGTGTTAAACAAAAAGGCCTATTTTAACATCCCTTATCCACCAGCCTGTGATCTTGTCCTCACCATTCCAGCCAGGTAAGAAAATAACAGGAGGAGCTGCAAGCTAGAAAGAAAAAGTACGCAAATATGACTCAAAGAGTGTGTAAAGGTCAACAATAATATTATATATGAAGTTTAGCAAGTCTTGTTTCTTTTCTAAGTTATACAACGTTTCCTTCCTGTAAAGGCTCCTTGAATGCGAGAGGTGAATTGGTAGTTCTATGAGCAGTCATGTTCAATAGAAATCATTGTACATATACTTGTACTATATGAGCACACCAGCTTGACATTCAATAATGCCTTTCGGGGGGCAAAAATATCTAATTATACTCCAATTAAAATTTCGGTGGACAGAGAGGCTCATACACTGGCAAGCACCTCAAGAATGAATACAGTAGCAAATTTAGACGGTTTATAGTTTAGTTTGCTGTAATTTATTTTGTAATTTTATATGTTTAACCCGTTGTAAAAAGAAAAAAAAAAAACATCCGACTATTTTTAACAAACAATCCTAACACAACTGCAGCCTTAGTTATCAGCTGATGAAAGACGTAGAGTTATATAGCTACATGACTAGGTGACGCTCATTAATATGAGGAAAAGGGGTGATTGAATATGGATTTCTTTACCATAAGAACGGCTAGACTAACTGCATAATGTGCCTCTCCAGCAAATTGCACATTGGCTAGAAAAATCAAAGACTATAAAAGCAAACAAGAGACCCTATTTCACTGATGGTAATTACAATACAAACCTACGCAAATGAAATTAAAACTACCCATCACTTATCCTCTTTCTACAAACCTTTAAACTGAAATTTACAGCACAGGCACTTCAGCTCAGAAGTGCTGTTAAAACCAATTGAAAAAAATTTACGAGGAAGCTACACATTAAAGATAAAATAATGTTGTTTACCGAAATATGTTGCTAACCAATCTTCACATGCGGCAATCCCTTCTTGCCAAAACCCGTGTCTTGCATCATGGCTACAAATTCGCTGTAGTCGATCCTTCCATCCTGTGATGCATCAAAATTTGTTATCAAATAATGTATGACTCATAATAAATGAAAAGAATGATGTATGTATTCTAAGAAATGATTCAGCCATGTACATTGTCCTGGTCAACTTCGCGGATGAGTTCATCCAACTGCTCAGTTCCTAAACCAAACTTTTCACAAGCCTGCTGGAGCTCATCCGGGGTGATATACCCACTACCATCTTTGTCAAAATATGAGAATGCTGCAAAAAGGTGGTCCTCCTTCTGTACTTTATTTAAATGGAGCATTGCAGCTACAAACTCCCCATAATCTATTGTACCACTGTTATCAATGTCTGCCTGCCATAATGAAACAGATGTAAATTTGATTTTGACAGAATAAGCCATTATCAAATCTCACATAATCATCAGCCCTGGACTATGTCATTTATCTTAGCATGTCAAGCCTAGAAGACAAAGTAGCTGATTCTCTGAAATGAATTGTTCGTAGTTCAATTTGTGTATTTCAGGCACATAATAGGCAAATGACAATGTAAATGAAATTGTTTTAGTAATATATCGCTATCTAAAGTCGATTTTAAACTAAAATGCAAAGAAAAGGTCAGTACACTCTATTCTGTGGAGCAATGGAGTGATGCAGGGAAGAAGGACGCAACTTCCAACCAAAGCTATATCAAGTGAAAGGTTTTACTAATATCTCCATATAATTCAGCAAGGTTAAGGTCAATCTATACAGCAGAGAAACAGAATCTAATATTAAGATTACCGAAGGCAACTTTTGTGTTATTGTTTGTAGTGCTCATCAAGATTGCCAAATGCAAATTTTGTGTTATTGCAGTACTCATATTAGAATGTTCGAATAACTGCAAGCATTTCAGCAACCAAATTGTCAGAGGCCTGACTTCTGCAAAATCCTGTTAGCCACTTATGCTATTCACATCTTCATGAAGTTCTTTCAATTAAAGATCAATCTAGAATGTACGATACCAAGATTTCACTCAATATATCCATGTTCAACATCAAATAAGATCATTTAATCTCCTATCATTAGGTAGCATGCCTTTATATGAAACTTTAATTTCAGTGTTGAGGCCATTAGTGGAGACTGGAGAATCGGTTCAATTCCTATGAACCACCTTCTGTTGGCACTGTAATCCCTCCTACTTACTGCTAATATCTGTGGCTTCTACTAATTCTTCCTTACCCCTTACAATGATCTAAGCGGTCCAGCTTACTGGGTACAAGACTTAAATTCAAAAAAAACCCTTTCAGATCCTCGCGATCAGTTGGAAAAAAGAAGGATTGAAAGCATCTTGACTACGTTAATACACGCCATTCCATTCAGGCTTCAAGGATTTAAATTACTATAATGCAATTTTTTCTAGTCGTTAGACAAAGGTGGAATCAGCTTTATGATAGCATTTGCAGAAAAGATCACATGGACATGGAAATATGGAAGGTTTCCTTCAAAATCATCAACAAAATTAACATAGAAGACAAAGATGACTTAATTCTACATAAGACCTTGAACATAGGACAACTTACTGCTTGCATTAACCCAACAATTTCACTATGCTTGAGATTGGATCCAACTTTTTCCAATCCCTTCTTTAGCTCCTCAAGGGTGATTTGTCCACTATTGTCAGAATCTATCATTTTAAACATTTGTTTTAGGCCTGCAATCTCCTCTTCTGAAAGGCTCTCAGCAATGACCTGAAGATAATAAGAATGAGTGACCAAGATACTGTTGAATATTTGGTTAAGAGAAAATATCCAACTTGTTTATATGCAGTTTCATATCAGTAACACGTCTTCCTTGATATATATAAAAAAACCTTCAGGTACAAATGATGCATTTTTATATCTGTCTAACTAGAATACTTTTGAAATTCTAATATCCTAGTTGCTCCAGCAAGATATAAATGTATAATAAAGAGGATGTTGTACAGTATTTCGCAAGGCTGACGTGCTCACATGCAATCATAAGAACATAAAAAGATCCCATCGCATGGTATGGATTATCAACTTTAATGTGCAAAGCATCACTGTAAAGATAATTGGTTAAACAAAACCGAATACCTACCCTTATGGCTATCTTTTTTAGCTTGTTCATGGCAGAAAACTGTTTCAACCGAGTAAGAACAGCAGAATCAAGAGGTCTGTCTGGAGCTACACCATCAATCTGAACCCAAGGATGGCCTGCACGAATCAGATTCTCAAAGTGAATAATTTTTGTATGGCGAAAAATAAAACAATGTGAACACTGAGAACCGATAAGTTAGGTCCAATGAGCTAGTTATATAGTGCTATCTGAATCCCAATAGTCAGATAGTTATGCAAGGCATATGTGAACATTAACAAAAATCAAGAAACTGCTCCCAAGAACAGAACATGCCCAACTTACCGAGGCAATAAGAAATGGAGGAAAGGACATCTATAGCTCAGAGAATGCAGATTATAATGTTATTCTGTTGTCTAATAGATACCTATGTTACTCCAACTCGTGGATAAATATACTGTGATCTGGTGGATACGACACAGGACGACAGTATAATCCTATCTTACTTTGACTCTGGGATAGCTATACTCATATCAGGGGGATTTTGGATAACAAGTATATTCATGTCAACCTTGGTAAAACCTTCTTAAATGGGAGTTGAGATTTTTTACAAAGATTAAACCCCAAAAATCCTTTTAATCAATCTAGTTTACAGAATATGCCAGATTTTAGAGCTCTGGATTATGAGTTCAAGAAGCAGAATCACAGTACTGAAGCAACAAGGGTTACGATGATAATAAACTAAGGTCCAAAGCTTAATGGATCAGGATTCAGGAATGGTTAAGCCAGTAATACAAGAAGATGATGATCCTTAAATCCTAGAGAGAGGGACATCATTGCTCGTTCATCAGTACCTTCGCTGGAAGAAATATGAACGTAATGGAAAAAAGACATAAGAAAATGATTTGTTAAAGGTTTGACCAAATGCATGGGTCCTTAAGACTTGCTACTCAATGTAATAGATATCCAAGTAAATACCGTTGGAGGCAACTCGGCCAAGCTCATTTGAGAGCTGACAGGGAGCTGCGAACCCCCACCGCCAATCCTTGAGCCGAAGTAAACTATTCACTCTTCAGACAGGCAGCATTTGACGAATGAGTGATGTAGTTCCTCATTATTAGATGGTTATTAATCACTCATTTCCTAATGCTTTGTCATAAGGAAAATATATAGTTCTTGAGGCATCAACAAAAAGGCCAGAGGGCTATGCATTATAATCTGATCATTTAATGCCGCTGCTAGGGTAGCAAAAGACTGCAGCAGCCTTCTTGGTCCCAGTGACCAACGGCGTTTAGAAATTTTCCTAAAAACAGGAGTCCTGATGACCGCCTGAGCTTCGATGAGGGAATCTCAGTTCAACAACTAACTACACTAGAGATTTACGGAAAAGCTAACTACACTGAAGCCTGTGTAGGTAACCCTCGTTATCCAAGGAAATAAAAAGCTAGCTACGCTGAGCAATAAGTTCTCAAACAGGAAACAATTCTTTGATGAAACAATGTTGTCTAGAAGACAAAACCTTCTATATCCTATAAACATTAAGAGATTTACAAAGAACTGATTTATGGACACTCATGTCCTTGATTAAATACATGAAAATGGATAAATGACGCTGCTTAATATCCCTAGTGCCACCTTCTTCTCAGACACTCCCATTCAACTTAAGTAACAGATTAATCAAAGTAAATATTATATGTAAGGTGTGAAGAGAAGTGTGCATAATAGTAATATTAAAGGAACTGGAAAGATACAATTTTGAGACAAACAGATAGGTATATCAGAAGTATAATTGGGAGTAAAGTAGATTTTTGAGGAAGTCACCATTGTCTCTACTCTGAAGCAGAAAATAAGGATGGTTTTCAAACACCATATTATACAGCCCAAATCTTAATTCTTTGCCCCTGAATCAATGGGACTATGAATCTCTGATCAGAATCCTTCCCATAGTTTAATTCATATATCCTTTAAAATCCATTAATCTCACATTCTCATTCATAGAATCTCTACTTAGCTTGATTGCGTGCTGCAAAGACAAGATCCAACTTCCATCACAGAAAGGAAAGTTGTTGAAGTCCTTCCAGAGACATAAGATCCCAACAAGAGGGCACTTCATGGTCCACTGTGAAGCATCACCCAATAGAGAGGATAGAAGCACATAAAAGAACAAACGTATGTCAACAGCTACCCAATATTTTGCACTATAGAAAAGAGAGTTTGCTGGTAATAGACGAGATCTATTTGTGCTAAGCAAATGGTAGTACTCAAAAGAATGCTCAATTGGTTTAATGTCGGTAACTTTCCTCGGAAACGTAGTTTATGACAATCCCAAGCTGAGGCCAGGACAAGAACCACTTGCTGTAGAAGAAACATAGACTTCCGACATCTTCTAAATACTCTATCTGATATCTTCACTACTGAATCTTTCAATCACAATCAAATACACCTATACCAAATCCGGCAACCTCAATAAAGAGCCATAGGTCATCAAAATTAATCATAGGTCATATAATTAAAGGCTTTCTTTGCAAGTATAATGTGTAAGAAGATTAGATCATACATTCTTGTTGGCCTTAAGCCAGCCTAATTGCTGAATATCCAGAAGGTGTGGAGGTTACTCTTGCTGCTTTGCATACAATATTTTTCGAAAGCTTTTTATCTTTAGATGTGTAATCAAACATGGGGTAATCCATGACTTAAAACTAGTAAGATCATGCAGAGATGTGAGTTCACCTAAGGGACCCGAAAACTCTTATAGAGTAGGAAACTACATAATTAGTTTCTAAATAAATGTAGTTTCATAATAGTGAAGTATGATACAGAGCAGTAAGTGTTACTATTATGAAACGAGCAAATTCACGGCTAAAAAACTCAAGTAGGAATTCAATAAACATGCTAGGTAAAAAAAAAAAAAATGATCACTGCCAAACAGAGTAAGATGCTTATTCCCTCCTGAAAACGCAGCATACATATGTATTCGAATAACAAGAATGTAAGTGGTAGAAGTTGTGAAAAACTCACAAAGAACTTGGTGGGCTGTCAGCCGCTTCTTTGGGTCCCTCAATAGCATTCTTTTCACCAAGTCCTTAGCACTCTCGGATATGCTAGGCCATGGTTCCGATACAAAATCAAGATCACCTTTCAGAACTTGCTCAAATATTCCTTGTTCCGTTTCTAAATATAAAAAAAAAAAAAGTTTAGTAGGCAATCAACAATCAAGATGCGAAAATTGGCAGTCAGGAAAGGGGCAAAGAAAACGAGACATGCATGTATTGAATACTAACCATCCCAGAATGGCGGCACACCACTAAGCAGTATATAAATGATGACACCAGCACTCCAAACGTCACATTCTTGACCGTAAAATTTTCGTAAGACTTCAGGTGCAACATAGTAAGGACTTCCCACGACATCCGTGAATGTTTCACCTGTATCATGCACCTCTTATCAATGTCAAAAAATTTGTAATGACAATGAAAGCACCACAACTGATGACTGAATTAGCAACTCAATCAGTAAGACATGGACAATAGACTCACCATTTTTTTAGTGCGTGTTATAGAAGAAAACTTCCATCAACCAAATATTTTTCGTATTGTATTGGTAGAACATGAACATGCATACTCTAGTCTCTTAAACAAGCAAGAATGGAGCTCTGATTCCAATAAGCAACATGTGTCTCAGGCTCATTTAAGTTGCTAGAAATTAGTTAGTCATCGTGGCTCCAAACACATTATTCCTAAAGAAGTACTCTTGAATATCAGGTTCGATAGTGAGATTCAGTCACACAAATACTCCAATGTTATCACAACTCTGATCACTATTATATCAGCTTTCCAAGTTAAAAAATTTGCTATCTAATGCCTAATATATTCATTTATGTTTGAACTCAATATCTTACTCAAATAGTCAATTTTTTTTGCTTGACAGGAAAATTAGACTCCAGATTACAATATTAAGGGCATGTTTGATGCAATATTAATCCTCATTATTACTCGGACACTTAGTTCAGTCATGGTGTCCGTGGCTAACTTATCAGATGAAGAAGGCAGTTTCCATCGCCAATTTCATATAAATACTAAGAGGGTTGCCACCACCTCTAGTATTGCATATAAATACTATTAAAATACCAAAATAGAGATTGTTTTGAAATTAAAATATGGGTTTTCTTCGGGTAAAAGTAAATTACATATGATAGTTGGAGAAATTATTTGTTTTTGAAGTGTCGAATTAGTTGCAGGTTACTTTTGACATGTCCTATATAGGATGCTTACAAAACCATGTCCTAATGTCCTCAAATGATAGAAGAGTGTCAGATCCTAGGACACTAGAGTCGTGTCCGTCACTAAAACAAAGCATGAGTAACATAGTCATTACAACATGATAGAAAATATTAGTAAAAATCAGGGGAATTAAGCGGGGGTAATGAAGGAGACATGGGGTCATTCCAATTGCAATGCAAGAAAACCTTTACTCAATTCATGCTTTGACAATTGTTCAAGCACAACCATGTGTGTATTCAGTTACACTCTTGTCCATATGAGTATATGACCCCTCCCTCTTTCCTTAATTATCCACCTTACTTGTACTGAATAAGGCCCCATTACATTGTACTAGGGATTTCTACATACCAAACATGGGATCCACTGCCATGTTCATACAATCTGGTTAACCACCAAAAAAAGTCATCCAAGATGGAAAGTCGAGTGAAGGAAAGCAACTCAAATTTACCTATACGCAGAACAAGGCAACAGTAACTGGATCTCGATCACTAAGATTGGTAGGATGCTCTAAAAGCCCCATAGACATATTAAGGTTACACCCACCTACATTCTTGACCATAACTAAACTTGTCACCTTCCAAATAGATTTTCAATTTATACACAATAGTGCCTAGTCTTAGCCAAAGTTGAGCATCTATCATATAATTGGAACCACCATCTTGTGAGAATCCCGCTTTCTGGCAGGTCCATAACATTTCTACTAAATTGACGAGCAAGGTTGGCTCAATGGTTCAGTGTTCATCCTACCAGGGGTTGTCTCAGGTTCAAATCCTCATATATATCTCCCTTCTCTCGCCGCATTACTGGCCAATTTACCAAAAAACTAAAACATTTCTACTAAATAAGTCGAAGTAGTAAAGACTAATGGAAAATGTCATGATACAATGTCTCGATAAATAGAATACAACTCTATTCTAGTCCATTCTTAATACTAGGATCTAGTTAAACAAAGGATAAATCTTAATATCCCCCCAACCCTAATTACCATAAAAAACTTATTGAGTTAAAATGTGAAAACCTCGTTCTTTTAAGATATAAAATTCATTCCTTCAATATTTACACTAGCACATTTACACCTCCTATATGAATCAAAACAAAAACAAAATTACCTGGTTTAAAGAAGACGGAGAGCCCGAAATCAATAGTCTTAAGAGTAGAATCCTCCTCCTGACTAACAAACAAGAAATTCTCAGGCTTCAGATCTCTATGTATAACCCCTAAAGAATGACAAGCCTCTACCACCCCAACAATCAACTTGGCAAGCTCGGCCGCCTTCCTCTCCGTATAATGCCCTCTCTGAATAATCCTATCGAACAACTCCCCACCGGCACACAGGTCCATAACAACATGCACAGCCACAGCATCCTCGTACGCTCCTATAATCTGTATAACATTCGGGTGCCCGGCCAAATGGTGCATGATCTGGATCTCTCTCCTCACGTCCTCCACGTCCTCGGCCGTAGTCAGCTTCCTCTTCGCAATGGATTTGCATGCATACTCTTTACCGGAGGATTTATCCACGCATAAAAAAGTCGTGCCAAACTGCCCTTGCCCTAACTTCCTCCCTAAGGCATAGGTTTCCTTTATATTTCCCGTCTTCCTTCCCAAGACTGACTCCACATGCAGCCCCATGCTGGACACGCGCCTCACGTGGGGCGGGTTTTTCGGCTTGTTGGCGTCTTGTGGCGCCGCCTTGGAGGACTCTGGGGACGTTGGCATTGTCATTTGTTCTGGTGGGGATTTCTGTACGGTGTTGGTATGATCATCTATGGTATCGATAGACCGGTCTGATGTCGTTGTTGTCGCGGTGTCGGGCGGAGGGAGGGTTTCCGGTGGACGTGTGCGCCACACGGCGGCAGTAACGGCTTGTAGAAAGCCGGGTTTGCCTACCGTAGGGCCTGTGCAAGTATTCCCCATGCAAATATGGGACAAAACCTGATTAGCAAATATTAATGGGGTTGTTTATTCTTAATCCTGTTTTCATTTGTCTAATTTTTGTTGATTTATTATATGGGAAATGTGTTAATAATGAAATGGTTATGGAAAAATGCCAGATTTTGGGTGATTTAGAAACTGGAAAATAATGTTTGATCGATGATGATGATGATGATGATGGAAGGAAAGGTGAGATCACATGATCAGATTAATTGCAAAGGAAAGGGGATTGGTATTGGGATTATCGTTTTTTTCTTTCTTTTCCAAATTTTTTGCCCATCTTATTACTGATACTTTTAAATTTTTATTTTAACAATTTCGGTCTTTCTAAATATTTCCTTATTTGGTAATTGTGAGTTTTTTTTTTTTTTTTTGTTACACAACATCGGTTAAGGGTGAAAATTATAATTAATATTGAATGAGGTGTTTTTCACCTTGTTACCTCCACATCAATTCACATTTTGTCGAATTATGAAGATGTCATATCAAAAAAATCTATATGTCATCATCAACAACAATAACAACTTACTATGTTCTACTAGCTCTTGGGTCCGGCGATGTCCGAGAATTCACAAGTTATTGGAAAAGACCGTCTATTTTTATCATAAAAGTAGACAAGCTCTTTGTAAGCTAAATCATCTAAAGCTCGCTACAAGTCCATTCCAAATCAGAGATATATTGTCTTTTGCTGGGCCAGCCTGGGCTCCGTCTACTTTAATCGTAAAAGTAGACGGTCTCTCCCAAGACTAGATGGGGAGGGTTTTTTCAGCTAGTCTTGTGAGAGGCCGTCTACTTTTATTATAAAAGTAGACCAAGCCATGCTGGCCCAATAAAGGCATATAAATCTACAACTAATTTGGGCTTATAAGGAGCTCAAGAAAATTTACCTAGTAAAAAGGTGGTCTACTTTTATAATAAAAGAAGACGGTCTTCTCTAATAATTTGTGGGGTCTTATAACTTTTTTCTTGTTAAAATGATTTCTTGTACGCATTAATTTAAGGAATTCTTTTTGGGATAAATTGAAAATAACTACCTTTTATGTACCTTTTTTCAAAATTACTACCATATATATCAAATTTTCAAAACTACTACATTTTATTACACTTTAGTTCAAAAAACACTACCTTAACCAATCTCAAGCCACTTAATGTTGAAAATTTTGGTGAAAAAGAAAACTTTTCCTTATACCACGATGTCACAAAGATCGATGATATATGTTTCAATGCACTTTTACAAGCAAGCTTTATCCTAGTAACAACTACTACACTATTAGGTTTAACTCTTGATGGTTTTACCAGCCTTGACTCTTGAAACCCTAGCCCAAACCTTTTCCCTTGAATATGTGTTTTTGAAGTGTTGAATGATGTAGAGTGGTGTTAAAATGATGTGGAATGACCTATAGTTTAACTTTGACTTCTACCCTAACCTTGACAAACACTAGAAACTAGAGAGGAGTATTTGAGAGGCACGAAATTGATGAAGTAATTAAGCTCCTCTAAACCCTAGGCCTTCTATCTCCTTGTATAATGAGGGAGGAACACCCTAAACCTAGCCAACTA
>CAAKMY010033603.1:4999-18074 GCA_901111285.1 Corrigiola litoralis | reverse complement strand
TATCACATTTAAACAAGGCTCAATCACTCAAACAAACTGGATCGACTATGTAACATCTAAGTTTCTTCATACTTACTATAAAGCTTGCCATTAGAGTTATAGTGAATTTGATTGCATAATTGTTCATGTTCGATATTATAGGCGACCACTAGATGAATTAATCTATTAGGATCCCTTAGGATCAGGGCCGTCTAAATGATTTTCGAGGCCTGTGCCATATTGAAAATAAAGAGACACACGATTTTCGAGGCCCCTCTACCATATAAAAAATAACGACACACAAAAAGGAGTTTTCAAGATTTGAACCTTGGAGCTCAACAGTAAAGTTCAAGCACTTTGCAACTAAGCTAATGACGTGTTTCTTGTATATCAAATGCAACAACATATATATAACCTAACTTAACTAAGAATTTTGCGGCCCCATAATTTTTGGGGTCCTGTTCGACGAACCGCTTGAACATGCCCTTAGACAGCCCTGCTTAGGATCAAGGGAGGCTAAAGTCAAGTACATAGTGATCCATCACATTCCCCCCCCCCCCCCCCCCCAAAGTTTAAGGGGCCGATTTTTACCTTTTCAGTTTGGTTTTATATAGTTCTGTCTAGATTATCAAGAGAAAAAAATTACTAAAATTTTGTTCCTTGCTTAACCTTTTTCCTAGAAATGAACTTTTTGTTATTATTAAATTTCTTTCCCATTATTACTGAATTTGGAATTATGACCTCTTTTCTCAATGAAGATTGAAGAATGTAGGATAGATTTATAAGATTTATTGTTGTAAATAAGTCCCAAAACTGCTGAGACGACCCAACTTAGGATCTATCCTAAATAGACATGCTCTTTCTTCATTTACAAATCATCTCAACTCATGCGTATTCATCTACAAGGAGCGTTAAGGTTAAACTGGAAATGGAAAAAGGAGGCGAAATACAAAAGTAAATACAAGAGAGGAACTTTTAGATTGTTTTCTTTACTAGAAGAATTTTTCGAATTAGTAAAAAGAAATATCCAGTAAATTATATCTGAACTGGATCTTAACAAGCATCATTACATGATTCTTGAAACAATAGTCCATTCCGTCTAAAATCCCTATATTCACCAGGAATTACAGATACAAAAAAAAAAATAAAAAAAAAATACAAAAACAAAAAAATGGGTTCCAAGTCCAGTAAATCCCCAAGGCATAGATTCCCAATAAAAAAAGAAAATCGATATCCCCAAAACTTAAATCAGAACTAGGATAAAGGACGAAAGTTATACTCCACAAAGGAGAAAGGGTGACGGAGAGAAATGACTTCAGTTGATCCAGCAAATGGAACAAAACTGTGAGAACTTAAGTACCAGGCCTTCAAGTGGTTTGAGCCTTTGCTTTCTTTCCTTTGTTCTTTGGAGTCTTCTTAGCTGGCTCCGCCTGAACATCATCCGTTTCAGATTTGAGCTCAATCCTGGCAAAGACAGGTTTTGGTTCAGGCATGACACGTCCCGCCTTTAGACCGCCCCACTTAGTGTCGTTCTACAGATGCAAGATTATAATCAGAGTTACTAAAGATAAACAGCAACACAGTATTAGGAGGAAGGCGAAAGAGGGAGAGTGTGAAGAGGGGGTGGGCAGAGAGAGAGAGGGAGAGAGAGAGAGACCCAAGTCAGAGCATTGTACTCGTCTTGTGAATAGCCGAGCTGAGAGAAAATTCTCCAACATAAGCTTGGAGCAACAGGAGATAACGCTATGGCAATAATCCGCATGGCTTCCAATATAATCACTAGATCCTGCGCTAGTGAAACAGGAACTTATGAATTGCAGTGCTAGAACTTTACATTATATTGGAAACTGTGTCAGTTTTAAGATGATCATTTGGTAACAAATACAATAACTCTCAGCTTATAAGCCGTCATCCACCCATACTCCAGAGTTCCTGACCTCCTACCATAAAAAAAACATAAACATGTCTTTTCCGTTCTTGCAGCCTTAATTATAGCTGATTTAACTGTTGTGAAAATTCCCGGAAACTCGTAATGCTACAGATATAACCTATAGATGATAAAAAGACGAACCTTCGCAGCAGCTTCTGCACCAGCTTCCCCTTGCTTAAAAAGAGACCATGGGGCGCGCTCATCCATGTAAACATTTCCGGCATTGCCAATTTCTAGGACAGCCTCACAAGCTGACGATAGTGAGAGCTTTCTATAATGCACACTAGCCTTTTCAATCTAACAAAGCAACAAGAGACTGAGTTAAGAGAGGTTTGTCAGAAATAAGCCAAACTGCACATCACAGGTGTTATAAAATGCGGAAACGGAAATCAACAGAAGGAGCTTAGGTTCCTCTGAGTTACTCTAATTCTTTGTAGACTCGGCAGGTGAATAACACTAGCAAACCGTTTGTACATGTAAAAAGATACATTTAATCTTGATCATGAATGTATCTGTAGTTCTTAACAGGTAAACTGTGGTATAAACATTTAAAAATGGCTATAGACTGTAGAATCCAATAGTATTGAAGCTCGAATCCATGTCCAAGAACCCTAGATACTCTACGCACTGCACTCCATAGTTCATATTAGGGCCATGAGAAGGAAGTCACCTCAACTGGATGACAAAAATAAGAAGGCAATCACGTCTAGCAGTGATCTTGGGGGTTATCACAAAGATTTGAGACATGTATACAACCAACGACCACAACATTAGCCTTGTTAGAAGCAGAAAATAGGAATTTCATATCAGAATCACAGAATCAGGGTGATGGCTGACAGGGAAGGAGTTGTCCAAATCAAAGCAGTGGCCAATGATTTTTACACTCAAAATGTGTCCTCTTTGTGAGTCTCAGTTCCCACAGTTCCTCCTACAAAAAGGAGTGTAAAATATTAACTGGAGGAGTGTAAAACTCATCTCTCCAGAACAATGGACAGAAAATGTGGGGACAAAATACTAACATAGAGAAGCGATCTGACATTAATGTTACACAAATTAGTATCCTATATCAACTGCAGACCCTGAACTTGACATCTATTTCATTTACATAGGACTCAGCATTTTTGCTTTCCACTTGTCTGTATTAATCAAGTGCACGAATCGAAACACTTTCAAAAGACCAATTACATCCACCGAAACTCACCAGATTCTCTACATTGGTCTTGAATGAGTTTCCGTCACCAGCAACAGATGAATCAACGGCTAAAATCGAGTGGCAATTCTTTTTGAGAAGCCCAAGAGTACGATTAAGAAGATTTCCTGCATACCAAAAAAAAAAAAAAGCCAACAAAACAAACTAGTTATCTACTATCTCCAAAAACATGGCCCCCACTATGCATTCTATGAAGTAACACAAGTAGTAGAATCACCAATTGTGTTGGCAAGATGTGCATTAACAATATTGACGAAACGTTCCTCTGAGTAATCCCCATCACAGCCAAACTCAACTTCCCTGAGAAAGAAATACCGAACTGCATCAGCTCCAAATCTCTGCACCAACTCGTTTGGTTCTAAGGTATTGCCTAAAGATTTTCCCATCTTCATGCCATCCTATAATTTTCAAATAAAAAGCATTGCTGCATAAAATGAAGATATATAAGAGATAACTATAGAAGCATATGCAACTATGAAAATCACCCAGTAAAAGCTTAAATGTCATCCACATTATTGAAAAACACCGTGAGACAGGAAGTAAAAAGAAACAGTACATATAGAATACAACTGTCTCTAACTTCGCTTCTAAAGCCATATTAACAAGACATATTTTTTTTTTAGATACGAAAAAATTGTATTATATAGTGCAAACTGCAAAGGTATAAAACGAGAACAAGAAGTCCCCACAGAAAACATATAGAGAATCACGATCTATTAAGGAATCAATTTGTAGGCCCACGCCCCTCAAATTTAACAGACTATTTCCTATTCCAGTTCCTCCTCGAATAAGCCTGAGAATCTGCTTTTCATTCATTCCCCTTTGCAAGAACACACTTCCAATCCAATTACTCAGAAAAAATCTCTAGCGAACTCATCAACCTCCTTGAACACTACAGTCTCACCATTAAGGGGGCGTTTGCTTCGACTTTGGGAATGGAAACGGAATAAAAAGCTCAAAAGGAGTGGAATGGTAACAAATATTGTTACATTAAAAAAATATTGGTTAAAATAAAACAGAAGGTACCACATAAATGAAAAACAAAAGGGCGCCACATATTAAAGCTCCCCCCCACCCTCTAGGAGAACTATTAAACAAGGATATGTGATGAGTTGCAATCAATTTTTAAGGAGAAAAAATGAATACAACATTAGGTTAGTGCTGTGTGGTAATCTAAGAGCATATTGTTATTTGCTGGCTCCCTAACAGATACATTGAGAAACTGAATCATTTTGCTTTTCGATACATATATAGGAACCTACAGATGTTTAATTGGTTGTCTGGTACATGAAATAGGCCTGGATAAAATTATTTAACTTCTTCATATCTATCACAATTCACAACCCTCTGTGAATTCTTTTTTTTTTTTCTGTAAATAGAAAATTAAAAATTTGTTAAAAGAAAAAAATACATCAGAGGACAAGAAGTCCACCTAGATGTAAAATTACAAATGGGCCAAATACAGAAGTGAAACATTCGGAACACCCCTAAAAGCAACCACATATTTAACCCAAAGGGTAGCTAGAGACACAACCCTTTCCCAAGTAAACTCTAAGGTGTAACAATAATCGAGCCAAATACACCAGAATACCACTAGCATTGCACTCTTCTCCGACCACTTTATTACTTTCCCTCTACGAGACCCTCTAAGACAATCCTTTGTACTGTAGTACCAAGATCGCAAGATAAAACATAGTATATCACACTAACTATATCAGCAAAGACTATAGCAAGGAGCAATTCAGTTATATTAACTAGAGTACCTTTGTCAGAAAACCATGGCCAAAGACCATTTTGGGAACACTAAATTCAGCTGACATTAGCATAGCTGGCCAATAAACTGCATGAAAACGTAAAATGTCCTGCAAAATAGAAACAATCTTTCAGATTAGAAATTGATACATTGAAAAGACAAAGAGTAAAACACTTCTCAATTAGAAACGGTGACGGCAATACAAAGTTCTTTAACAGTTAAGCCAACAATAGAGGACGTCGACTGCAATGACACCATCAGTGTGAACGGCCGAGTACTTTATGATGCTGCCTCAGTGAGGCAGGCAAGTGTGTATTTAGATGAGAGGCTTGGTGACATCAATACAAAGTTCTTTACCAGTTAAGCCAACAATAGAGGACGTCGACTGCAATGACACCGTCAGTGTGAATGGCCGAGTCATTTATGATGCTGCCTCAGTGAGGCAGGCAAGTGTGCATTCAGATGAGAGGCTTTATCATATGTCCTCTAGGATGACTTCTAATTGACGGTCTCACTTTTGAAAAAATTAGGCAATAGACTAGGGAAAGCTAACTCTGGATAGGGTTTGCACTGCTATCAAGTACCAATGAGCTCAGTAGACACTATGGGGCTAGACAGCCTTAACGTTGCATTCTTACTTCCTTTGATAGCCCTAAGTTCTATTTAGGAGGAATTCACTAAGAAAATGGACGAATTGAACTATCTGCTCTGTTCAATCACACATAATTCGTAATATGCTCCAATACGAAAAACGAATTCGCAAACGGAATTCGCTGCCCTTAGGTGTGAAAACTTAACTAGACTGGTTAACAAAGCAAATTTCAAATTCCAAATTCGATTCACTTGATTTACAATGGAATTCGGTGGGGGACAAAGCGAAATCTGTAACACTGGCTATGTTCAGTGATTCAGTCTCCTATAAAGTTGGTTAACGGCAAGCGCTCAGGTTTCTCGGATAGCTCTATCTTCTAGAAGCTTAAGTCAATTTCTCTTTACAAGCTCATACTACTTTTCTCTATGGCAGTCCATTTAGTTATTCCTGTTGTTTCCCTTATTATTCTACTATTCTCAAAGCCTTTGCTTATGAAGTTTACTATTCTGAGATGAATGAATCATTTTGTAAAGGATACAGCATTCAGGTATATCCAATCAAAGGTTCAAAATCCACCTTCTGCCTCAGAATTTGAAGATATCTACTTGTGGGATAATCACATATCAACCAACTGAAAACAAATCATAAATTGAGCTTCAATATCACATTGGCTGAATCAATATGTTCCCACAAAGTCCAAAAACCTAAACTGCAACAGGAGTTGATGACATAGCCTCTTCAGTTCTTGCTCATGACAGCACAAGCAACATACCTCAGGCTCCTAAGACTACTAAGTCATTGCTACAACCTACCCTGCAACTCTGATCAGCTCAGTCAAACAAGAGTTGTCAAGTCATGACCCTGCTCATGACTGCAGACCTCTAAGAAAGGGTCATATCTAGCCCTGATGAATAAGGCCTCGAGCAACTCTTCCTAGTTTTCAATCACTAGTGAACATTTCATGTGTTAGTGCATCTATTCGATCACATAATACCTTGTGTATCAACTTAGCCTGATATAGCAGCTTGAAACAAGGAGCAACATGTGATGACAGTGACATCTCTAGTGGTCCTGCAGAATACTAGGCCACCATTCATCTGCTGACTCTGCATCAGCGAATGAATGATCACAAATGGTTGTAACGGCTAGAAGGAGTTTGTACTCAGCCAATAGTATGATATCAGTAGTTTTCTACTTTTCTGTTTGCATTTGGTAGAGTATCGGCTATATATATAGAGCCTCAGTCTTGTAAGAAAGGCAGTGTCATATGAATGAGAAAATATTTCCTAAAAGCTGAGGTTTTTATGCCAGCTCTTGCGTGTGTTCTATTCTCTTAATTTCTTGCTTAGAATTGACAAAGAAATCCTGCCTTGTTAGGAGGGTTTATATATCAACTGAGTCGAGTAATTGTGTGTCTTGTTGACAAAGTTTAGTCCTTTTCATTGTCATTGTGTGTCTTGTTCAAGTTTATGTTCTTCTGTTTGTGTCTCATTAAAAATCCCCACAAAAGATTGTCTTTTCTTGTATTTGTTCTTAGAAGTGTCTACCCCCCCCCCCCCGGTTTACACTCCATAAACACTATCCCAACTTGAAAATAAACCCACATTATGATCCCATGAAAGCTTTATTAGGCTGAACATTTGGTGATTGTGTTCGGAAGAGTCAGAGTAAAAGCAACGAAAGCAGGGTCTTATACTTGCTTGGTGACGCCATGTAGAAAAGCTAGGCAGAGTGATTTTTTCTAGAATGGCAAGCACATTTCTAAGGAGCTTGACTGGCCCCGCATTAAACAAAATTAATGAAGACAAGTTGTTAAATGTAGAGTGAATCAAGGATTATGGGAAAGAAGGGGACCACATGCCATAATGCCTTTGATCCCAAGCAGCCTGCTTGCCCAGACTTGAGTGGGCAGGTGGGCTTTGTTAACTCCAACGGTTAAGCAGAATATTTTCCTACTTGCAACGCCCAAGCAGGTCAAAGTTTACAGCAAAGGATTGTATCCAAAGACAACAGGAGTGTATCCCCCCCCCCCCCTTCTCTCTCACAAAAAAAATAAAATAAAAACCGAGGTACTACTACTACCTCTTAAGGAGTTGACAGTAAGAAAGTCATCCCTATGTTAATCAAAATATAAGCAGAATTCTTATTGAGTGAGGCACATTGAGATTACGAACAACAAGTCATACAAAGTCTCATGATAGCCACAAAAGTTCATAACAAGTCCAGCTGAAAGGCATTACATTAGCATATCATATCCTGCTGTAATAAATTATTAATAAAGTATCAAGGATGATACAAGCTGAAAAACACTGATTTCCTATACTGAAGCAGTCTTACCTTTCCTATTAAGTGCAGTGAAGCAGGCCAGCCCGAAGCAATTGCAGTTTGTAAACTAGTCTGTTCCTCATTCTCCAATAATGCTGATAAATACCTGGTAACAAACAATTACAGGGAACTAAAATATTGTCTCTACTATTCTTTTTTCTTCTATATTTTCTTTTACATAGAATAAAGAAAAGCCAGAGGGCAAACAAAAGAAAATTCATGGAAGCAAGACAGATATCAGATTCACACCAGAACAGGATGTTCTAACCAAATCAAAGAACAAAAAAGGAAACAAGGAATGACATTAGCAGCAATAGCATCTTTGGTTCGCAATAAGACCACCTTAAAAGCTAGCCTGTTCATTGATCTGTATCCTATCATAATATCGAAATTCATCATAGTATGTATCCTATCCACTGGACAGGTGATTTGGGAATGGTACCCCTTTTTAAACCCTCCTTAATTCAGCATTTTAGGAAATACACATCTCCAGAAACTGGAGAAAATCAAGCTTTTTAACAATCAACCTATAAGACTAACTTGGCTCATTAAAAATCAGCATCTAGACAGAAGTCAAGAGTTTTATGGTTACAAAGCCATTAGATTCCTCATGTGTATATTTTTACGCTAAGAAAAGCCACTGCTAAGTTAGATGAGAGTAATCACTAATCAGCTAGTAATGATAAATATTTAGAAACTCGAAAAAAATGTGCATGTGGTCAAATAGTACAAGGCGCAGATACACACAAGTCACAGGGGAAGTCTTTTCTTTTCCTCCATCATGAGAATTTTATAACATTATATGTGAAAGTACTTAGAGAAGAATACAATGTCTTCCACACACAATAGAAATAATACAAATACAAAGAATCCCCATGAGAAAAGAATAAAATGAAATAAAGGAAATTGAAAAAGAGCCCTCACTACCATGACACGTAAACATAACCTCAACTCTAACGAGGGTCCTGAATCTGGGAGGGGAATTAGATATTTAGAGCCTTACCCCTGTGAAACCCTCATATTTAATATAATTCTGTCAAATTGCATTGATGGCAATCATGAGGCCCAGAGGGAAAATGATTAGAATAAAGTAAAACCCCCAATGTGATAAGAGTAATTCCAAATGGTTCAAATCCAAGGACACACCAAGCATTTGCCAAAAGTGCCAAATGATGGACCATATGTGCCAAGTAGTGAGCCAACTCAGAAAAAAGATCTCGCCAATAGCCAGGCGCACAACACACAGCAATGGCTATGATGCATAAAAAGATTCCGTCTTCGACAGCAGATTGTTGGAACTAATTCCATCTGTTGAGGTGAGACAATTTTGATTTGAAATGCAATAGCAATATAGAAGGATTTAGGGTCAAGGTCAGAAATAAGTTGGGAGTAGAAATAGTTGAACATTGATAGACCTAGTACCAAATGAGATTGTACATCATACAGGAATAAAGCGCAGCAAGTAAATTTATCCAGCTCCCCATAGTCCACTATTATCATGAAATGGGAGTTTCAAGAGATAACATCTCTCACCAAGGAGAAAATTGTGCACAAAGCATATAGATTCAGAGAACTGACAGAGGGAAGACTTGAGAAAATGCGATAACCCCCTCCATGAATCGTCACAACATCAAATTACGTTGGGTGAATAGTGAAGCACATCAGCAGCGCCAGCAAAAGGATATTTGGTTTTTGTGTAGAAAACAAAATTTAGGCACTTATAACATGGATATAAGACGTTCAAACATGTCATTTGGCAATACAGTAAGGATAGCCCCAGAATATCCAGATAACATAATCGAATGGTATGATATGAAAGCTATGGCAATAGAAAAGTCAAAGTGAAACTTATACGAAAGAGAACATAAAGCTAAATATTTACACAGCAAAAACAAATACAACAAAAAATAGGAGCACGAGATGAGAACAGCGCCAGCAATGACTTACCAAATGATAGCCATTGTTAAAGCATATTGGAACACTTATTCTTTATTCGATAAAGCATATCTCGAACACAACAGACCAATAACTTCAAGGTATCATTGAGCAAGATAGTGTCGCTAGGATTTACTAGGAGACTCACCCCACTAATGCATCAAACCACACGTATATTGTTTGGTTATGGTCATTAGGAACACGAATGCCCCAGTCAACTGCTGCTCTGGAAATTGAGAAATCTTTTAACCCCGATTTGATCCAACCTTGGACCTATTTTTTTTGTCGACAATATAACAAAATTAGATCAATGCAAATCATATAAAAGATGTGAATGCAGCCCACACATACAAGTTCATTCATAAAAGAACAAATCAGCAAGTTGTCAAAATGTGGAGAGAGGCAGAAAATGATTGTCACCATTATAAAAGATGCATTATGAAATAGCAAAAGAAATTAATGGGTAATGCAAATTTCATGGTGCAAGGAAGTTTCAAGTACATAAGCCATTACAAAACAAGCTCATACGATTTCATCTCCATAATGATCATGGAGAGATATTTAGAATGCTAAACATACAATTGAAATTAGATCCATAATACTTGAGCAGTTGAGCCCAGATAAAACCCTCTCTATCATATGTTGCTTTTCAATCACCAAGATGTAACATTCTTGTTTGTAAATATACACTTGAACTAATACTTCATGTCACAGGAGATGCTAAGGACTTTTTCCATCCTGCCTAATAGTGGTCAGACACAGGTATAATTGACTCTGGTCTTACACATGTATCCCTGTTGTACATGCACAACATTTTGAATATTCTACAGCAAGGGTTCACACCAATGGATGTTCCAAAAACCAAGGTTTGTGGACTCTAGCATCTTGAACTTTGCCATTCCAAGCTCAATGATGTGGAAGGACAATGCCTCCCCAAAATGGTTAAAGGAAAGCCATCTAAACCAGAAAAGGAATAGAAGGACCAAAAGTACAGAGTTCAAAAAGACAAGTTCTCTAACCTCATTCAGACGAGAAGAGGGCTGGACAAAATCAGGATTTTGCATCAAGAGGTCTTCCAGCTGCTTTTGGTACTTTGACAAAGCAAAGAAGTAATTGTCTTCTTTCCTAGCTATACATGGCTTAAGATGAATAGGGCAGCAATTATCTGCATCCAGTTCCTTACTATCCTGTAAAGTCAGAGAATCAGCAGTGGGTACTACGGTATTGCATTGCACATTTACAGAAGCTTAAAAATTTAAATTTGTGATGCACACTGCATAGGAACTTAAAGAGAATAGATTATCCTCTTTCCAATATGATTCACAATAATTGACTGCGGCCAACAGTTCTTATCAGGTCTCATGCCTTACCCATTTATTCAGTCCTATCCTACCATCTCGACCGAAAGAGTCACTTTAAGGCAATTTTTAGCTTTTGAATGTTATATCACATAATTTAGGGCATCCTACAGAAATATTAAACAATCGCAGGGTATAAAACTGCCCACTTGATAAGTTGTCTTAGGGCGCAACTTCGTGAAACTTTTTAATCTTAGGGAATAATATCGTATGGTACGATATGGTAGTGGTATTTTTCCATGGATATCCAATCAATAATGGGTTCACGACTGCCGAACTTGATGCAGATGAAAGATCCTTTGTACACCCAAGAATGGGAGATTCGCGAAGATAAAGGTAAAAGGGGATGTCTCAATTGTCCTGGCAAATGGCAATCATTTCTCAATGGACGTGCAAAGTTCATGAAAATCCAGGTGAAGGAGCATGAAGATTGTTGTCCTAGCAATCAGATCTCAATAAGAATGCACAGTTCTATTAAGCACCAAACACAACTACTAAAGCCCTTGAAGAAGACACGATCCGGAAGGACCTTGATTGGGGTAAAGTGATATAAGAGCCATTTCATTAAAATTTAATTCTAAAAGCACCAAGATTCATCCCAAAATTAAGCCATCTAAAAAATGTAGAAAATGCAGGGACAAAAGAAAAATGGTATCACAGTGTTAGTCAGCACAAATAAAAAGCAAATATGTATTTCAAATTATAGCATGAACAAAAAAAAAAAAGACAAGGAACCTAAATAAAGGCGGTATCATTTTCTTATATCCTTTATTTTTGTCATACTATTTGGACAAGCAGACAGATTCTAGTTTTACAACCATCTATATAGGCTTTATACATAATCCTACCTTGTACTCTTCACAGTTCACACAATAAAGACCCTCATAGTCAGCTCGGTAAATGTCACCATTGGCAAGAACTCTGGAGTAAAACTCATTAACAATTACTGCATGCTTCGGGCTGGTGGTACGAATGAACTTGTCATAAGCAATATCGAGCTGGAGTGACCAAGAACAATAGCTAAACAGGTTAGTAATTCTTCAAGTGGAGAAATATATTTGAGCTACTATTTGAATGTAGAATAAACTCTTTTACCTCTTTCCAGAGCATCTTGTAAGCGTGAGAAATGGTATCACAGTGTTCACCGGGGCTGGAACCAACTGCACTAGCTGAAGTAGCAATTTTTTCTCCATGTTCATCCGTGCCCGTGACAAATATGACTTTCTTGTCCAATAACCTCTTTCACAAGCATAAACAGTTACAACCACCATCAGCTTTATGTATGTTAAACACAATAATGATGGCAACAAGTAAAACAGCATCTTTACTTCCAAATTTTAATTGATAGGAAATTGCCAGCGGCATTTGGGCATATTGTATATTACTCCATACAATAAAAGATCATCACTATGACCAACTGCTAATATACTGGCAGTTTTATGTTAAACCCTAAGAACATAGCAACAATCACCACACCATCTCCACTTCAAGAATTCGATTGAAAGGAAAATTACCAGCACTACTCCAGCCTCTATATTCCTCAACATTGCGTAAAGCAATTACTAATCGGCAATCGCTACGACTGACTGCTATTATACTGCCACTAACTAAACTTTCAACATTACTGTACCCAAAGAATATAAATGAACTTACTACATAGTCATTGTGCTTGCTTTACAAAAATTCATATCACTTCAGGGCTCAAACAAGATTAATTTAATATCACAACTGAAACAAATTCACGGTTAAGCTTAAGAACAAATTGGTAGACTTAATGACATTTGTTGAGATTCTAAACTCAAACTAAGAAACTAAGTAAAAACAGCAGCTTCTTAAAAGAAACTATGAGTTCCTTCCTCTATTCTATCGGAGTATCTATTGTATCCCGTTCATAAACTTTGTTTCATCCCCTCTTTGCAAGCAAACAAGGGCAAAGCAAAGTGGTGATGAAGCACTGCCATACCTATACAAGACACTTATGAACTCGCTCTAC
>CAAKMY010033600.1:0-10026 GCA_901111285.1 Corrigiola litoralis | reverse complement strand
TTTGTCGGGGTAGATGGGTTGAGGTGTGTCCAGTATGGGAGGAGGGGTTTGGGTCGACAAAGAAATTAAAACACTTTTTGTTTTTGGGTTGTGGATGAGGATAGGTTAGTCATTTTATCAATAAAATTAACAGAAAAATCAATGCCTTCATTTTTGGACCAGTGGCATCAACAAAGTCATTACTTGGGTTTATTGCCGTATATATCCATAGTTGGGATTATTTTTGTTTGTTCAACCATAGTTGGGATTATTAATATCAATTTTTGCTTAAATAAAAGAAAACTTCACATCTTGTAAAACCAAACAAAGTGTTAAGGCTAATCCGAAGACTGTACGTATCGAAATGGCACGGCAAGCACGTTGTCTCATCACCGAGTATGGTTAACCGACCACGACGGATTGCGCTATCTACACATATATCATGGGGTCAATATGAAATGGAATAATTTGTAGTGCCAAATAGCCCGTTGCTAAACTTGTAAAAAGCCTTTTTACGGGTTTACCCAAACACAGGGTCCTACACTCCTACTTTCCTGTATACACTCATCATTGTCTATTTTTTTCATTCATGACCAGTTTTAGTTGCGTTAGGATCCTCTAAATTTAAAAAACAACTATAGACAGTAGAATTTTACTATAATATTACAAATTTAATTTACACTTTCCCACCTTGTGTGATTTTGGCGTGCATCCCAATGCTACCATTTATGATAAACTCTATCAACTCTATGAGAATTAACTCTAGAGGATCTAAGCCTCTTTAGCCATTATAAACTCTATCAACTCTATCAACTCTATGAGGATTAACTCTATGGTCGAGTGACTAACATACTTTTTAGCCTTCTGTTTGTTGTCATACTGCTCTATCACTTGGTCGAGTAACTTAGAAGACTTTGCCCAAGTGATGATCAATTTTGTTGTGTCGAATTATTTGTTTTTTTGGCTTGTGTTTGATGGTTGATTAAGTTAGTTAATGTTGGTTGACCTTGTTGCTGTGAATTGTTAGTAATGGTTGAATTTGGTTGAGTTTGGAGTAAAAGTCAAAGGTGTTGACTTTATGGTTCTTAGAGATTCTAGATGGGTTTTAAAGGGGTCTAGAGTCCTTATACTATTTTTTAAGTGGTCGGTCAACCTAGCTATAATGACTACTTTGAGGTATTAAATTATTCGTTTGATATTGTAGTTTTCAAATTCTTCAAGAAGCGTTTCCTTGATTAGAACTAGTCTCGAAATCTATTCACCTTGAAGTGGTAAGTGAATATTTTCAAACACCCTTGTACGTATTTTAAATGACATTCGAGTTTAGAGTTCGAGCATGTTTGACGATTTCGTGAACTAAATATGCATTGAATTTGCTTTTATATCAATATCTCAATCATGGACTGGCCCCTATGGTTTCGTTCTAGAGTAACTTGGCTACTTCCGGTTAAGAATGTCGGTTCTCTCCCGTCTAGATAGTATTCCCCGGAAACAGGGCGACTGTTAACCGAAGGAAGGTGATCACTAAAGCTATCAGACACTACAGTTCTCTACGAGGGTGGTAAGGGTAGGACTTTACCACTACTGAATTACGATATGTGTCTAAACCTGCTTTGCTTTAAACTCTTTCGGAACTTCAAATGCATTGTTATTTTAATTTGTCTTTTGGTTTTAAAGATTGTAGTTTTTTTAGAGTTTCGAACTATTATGACTTTGCTTTATTGAAAATACTTTCGTTGTTGACTTATTTCATTATTTGTATGAATGTTGAACTTTGAAGACCGATTCGGTGTTTAGCCATTGTTTAATCACTAGGGATTCGACTTTCCGCAAGGCCGAGTTCTTTTAGTAAATGCATGTGAATATGTTGTACAAAAATACAAACAAGTCAAATGACAACCTAACACTTGTGGTTCAGAGTGTCGTGGGGGTTGCCTATGTAGAGGTTCTTTTCACTTACATTAGTAGACTTAGCGAACGATTTGAGGAGTCTTAAGAGGCAAAAGTCGCAAGATCTCAACAGAGAAACAAAAAAAAAGTCAACGAGGAAATTAACTAACTTGTTAAAGTTGTGCCAAACTCACTTTTGTAAAATGTTATGTGTACCGTTATCCCTTTTCCGAAATGCCCTTAAGATTTTTCTAAATTTCGTTTTTCATTCTTTGCAGTTATACCCATACTTTCATACTTCTCTCTTTTTGTTATTTATAACACATCCATAATTATTAAAATATAACTATTGCAAATCAACTCAATATCAAAAAATCAAATTATCTAATATTTTAATTATATATAAACTTAAGTTGATCAAAATTGGAGAAATTTATGTTTTCAAATTTTTCATGTACTTGTAAGTTGATAGTAGGCATATTAGTGAAAATGATATGGTCATCTTATTATTACAATATTTGTTAGCATTAAACATAATTTTATGTTATTTTAGAACCTCGCTTGCCCTAAACAGAGGTTGGCCCTGTTTTTTAAGTTCGGTTTGGGAAAATAAGTTCAGTTTATAAAAAATAAACTTAGTTCATATAAGTTTTATAAAAAAAAACTGAAGTTCATATAAGTTCATAAAATAAAAGTTTAGTTCAGAAAAAATAAGTTCTAATAAGTCCGGTTCTTATAAGTCCAGTTTAAATTAATTCTGAAAAAATAAGTTCATTTCTGTTATAATAAGTTCAGATTATTTCTAATAAGTTCAATTCAAATAAATAGTTTTACTAATATTATTATTACGAGACGAAGAATTATTTTAATAACATATAATAATAATTATTATTGTTAGTGTTATTTTTTATATTCTTAATATTAATATCTAGTCTTGCACAGTACACGGAGGATTATTTCGATAATGATAAAAAAAAACTTATAAATCAATAAAAACTTATTAAATTGAACTTTATAAACACAATTATTCTAACCATTATCAGGAATATTAGTATTTGTATTATTATCATTATTATGTACTATAATTTGATAGCAAAATGAGCATTAATTGTAAGGAAGAAAATGCTGAAGTTTTCGCTAGCTCACATGCCATAAAAATTACATTTGTTCATCAATATTATTACTCTTTGTTACATTATAGTGTCCAATACCGTGTGATCAATGACTAACAACATAGGACAAAAAAAAATATTATTCCAAATATGATAATGTTATAATTAGTAACATGATTATTATGGAAACTCTTACGAATAAACAGATATTTACCTAGCGTAAATATAATAAATATTATTATCATTATTTTTGTTTTATTTTCTTTTTAATATATGTATTATATCAATTCATCTAATTTCTCTACTTTATTTATTTCATGTAACTAGATATCAAATATAAGAAGGCTTTCAATTAATTATAATAACTTCCGCTCAGTTGTAAAGTTCAGCAAAGTTCAGTGTACTTCAAATAAGTTCAATTTAGATAAGTTTAGCAAAAATAAATTCAGTTTAGAAAAATTATGTTTAGTTCAGACTAGTTCAACAAAAATAAGTTCAATTCAAATAAGTTAAGAAGAAATAAGATAAGTTCGTATAAGTTCAGCTCTAATAAGTCCTAAACAACAAGGTCATAGTCCCATTAATATTCATGTTCAACGATGAGATAAGAATACAACTTATTATGTCCATCATGAACATAGTTTCTATAGATATATTCAACCTTTACAAAATAACACAACCAGTTATGTACACGTTGAACATAATTCATAAACATAGTGAGAGCAAAAACTAAAACATAAATTAACTTATTTACAAATTCATGTTCATTATTAACCTCTTAGCTCAATCTCATCCAAGTTTACTTCCCCTTTATTGAAGTCATTTCCCTTCATTATAACAGTTTCAGACCCTTTTTTGTTTTTATAATTGAAATGAAGTAAATTTATACTCCCTCCATTCGGTACCAAAGTTCCCAATTTCCTTTTTGTAAAGTTTTAGGTCAATCCCCTTATTTTCTCGTCTTAGTAACTTTTGACAATGTAAATGACTATTTGTAGCCTTATTTTTTTATGAAGTAAATAGCAGATTTATTTCACCTCAAAAAAGCTTAAAAGCCAAGCTCAAAGAGCTACAAACCTAACCAAGCAAAGCCGATCAGTAATGCAAGTTTCCTCACAATTGCTAGTACAAGCATAAATCCTAATACAAGAAGTAAACTAAATTCTCCTAATTACAAGCTCCACATTAGGCCTAATCTCACTGAAAATCCTAGCATTTCTAGCTTGCCAAAGCTCATACACCATTGCTGTGAAAGCACATCTTAACAGCTTCTTCCTCCAGTTCTTCCCTCGATTCCGTCTATCTATCCATCTCAGACCAGCACTCAAGCTACTAAGCCTTCTGTTAATCCCCAGCCACTGCAAGACTCCATGCCAAACTTGAGCTGAAAAACTGCACTTGAAAAAGATATGGCAAACAGATTCACAATGCCTTTCACACAAATCACACCTATTGACGATGATCATACCTCTTCTAGTAATGTTATCAACAGTAGGCAATCTATTCTGAGCAGCAAGCAAGGTTATAACAGCATGCTTTGGAAGAACAGCAGCATCCCAGATAGTTTTCTGACCAACAAACCATCTCCCACCTCCCCTAAACATATCATAAGCAGCCCCAACATTGAATTTGCCTGTAATAGACCAGTGTTGCAGTTTCTGAGCAGCATTATCAGAGCTACCAGCAAGCTGCACAAACTCATCTCGAACAGCAAGAATTCCCCTCCAGCTCTCTGACATGCTATTCTTCCTCTTAGCTGTCCATATAGACTCAACAACACAGTGGTACTTCATAATCCACTGACACCAACCATCACACCCTCCAAGCAGAACTCTAGCTAGCCATTTCAATAGCATAGCCTTGTTTCAACTTAGAACTTCTTTTATTCCAAGCCCTCCCTCAGCTTTAGGGGTACAAATGCTAGTCCAGCTCTTGTAAGCAATTCTCATATGGGTTGAGGTGTTGCCCCAAAGAAAATCCTTACACATTCTATGAATTTTCTTGACAATGTTAATTGGCAACAATAAACCAGAGCACCAAAAATTTTCAATACCAGAAATCACTGAATTCAACAGTTGGCATTTACCAGCATAAGAAAGAAGAGAATTGGTCCAGTGCATAAGCTTCCCTTTAATCTTTTCCAGCAGATTCTGATACATACTAGAAGTAAGTCTGGTTGAGTTTAATGGCAAACCAAGATAGCTGAAAGGGAACTGGCCCTCAACATACCCTGTGCCAGCAAAAATAGCAAGCTTAACATTGCTAGCAATCCCCCCAAAGTATACACAAGTCTTCATAGGATTAGCATGCAACCCTGAAACCTCTGCAAACTCAGTCATAAAATCTGCAACAGCTTGCAGAGAGGGGACATCACCCCTAGAAAAAAACAATAGATTATCAGCAAAGACCAAATGGTTAATGCTCACTCTACAGCATTTAGGGTGAGCAGAAAACCCATTAGAACTATCAAGGCTTCTAAGCTTCCTGGAAAGCACCTTTATACACAGGACAAACAGGTAAGGGGAAAGTGGATCCCCTTGCCTCAACCCCTTCTTACCAGCAAAATAACCCACAACATTCCCATTTAAACTCAGAGAAAACCTAGCACCTTGCAAGCAAGTAACAATCCAACCAACAAATTTCCCTAGAAAACCAAAAGCCCTTAAACTGCCTTCTAAAAAAGACCAGTCCACAGAATCAAAAGCCTTCCTAATGTCAACTTTTAAGATGCATCTAAGAGAGATAGCTTTCCTTCCATAGTTTCTAGCCAACTCCTGAGCCAGCAAAACATTCTCCATAATGTTCATGCCCTTGACAAAAGCAGCATGCTCCTTGCCTATAATACTAGGCATGACATTTTGCATTTTATTAGCTAAGACTTTAGTGATAGCCTTATAAATAGTAGTCCAACAAGACAGAGGCCTAAAATCAGCCACAGAGTTAGCTACTTGACTTTTAGGGATAAGGACCAGCAATGTAGAATTGACTTGTGTGAGCACTTGGCCTGTCTTGAAAAAGTCCATAATAGCATCACACACATCAGGACCCACCACTGGCCAAGCATGCTTAAAAAAGCCAGAGGAGTACCCATCAGGACCAGGGCTCTTATTCTCATTAATTGAAAAAAGAGCAGACTGAATTTCAGCAGCTGTTACAGCCTGAACAAGGGAGTTTTTCTGATCCTCAGGAAGAGTAGCACCAGCAGCAATTTGACTCCAGTCCATAGGGGCAACAGGACTGGCTACACCAAAAAGCCCTTTATAATACTGAATAAAAGCAGCCTCCACAGTAGGCAAAGTAGTGTGCTCAATACCCTGCATATCATGAATACTGCTAACAAAACCTCTAGCCCTCCTCTCAGCAACTTTAGCATGAAAGTAGTGAGTTCCAGCATCAGCATACTGTATGTCATGGACTTTATCTCTTTGAATAAGGACACTCAGCTCTGCTTTCTTAAGCTTATAAAACTTCTCCTTAATGATCTATTCCTGACTCAAGAGTAGAGTATTGAGAGGATCAGATTGAATCTCAAGCTTACACTTGTCTAAATCAGCTTTAACACTTTCCACTCTAGTGCTAAAACTAGAAAAAGCAGATGGGTGTAAACCCTTCAGAGTGTACTTGAGCCTCTTAAGTTTAGAGTCAAGTCTAAACATCAAAGTACCAGCAACAGGTTGATTCCAAGAGCTCTGCACCACATCAAGAAACTCATGGTGACCACCCCAACAGTTCAGGTACTTAAAATGTTTAGGCACTGAACTGCTAGCACTCCTCATTTGAACCAGCACAGGGGAGTGGTCAAAGCAACCTGCAGGTAAGAAATCAACCACAGAATCAGGATACTGAGCTAGGCAGCTAGGATTAGCCATGGCCCTATCAAGTTTAGACCATTTCCTATCCACACCATCCTGCATATTAGTCCAAGTATAAGTGTAGCCAGTCCCTTGCAAATCAGAGAGGCCTGCATTCAAAACACAAGAACTAAACTCCTCAATATCCCCAAAGTCAGGCAAACTACTACTAATCCTCTCTTCTTCAGACAGAACCACATTGAAATCCCCCAAAGTGATCCATGGATCAGAAGTAGAACAAGTTGTAGACTCCATGAAATCCCAAACACTTCTCCTATCTGCTCCATTATTCAGAGCATACACAAAAGTAACAAAAACCTGGTGCCCTGATTGCAAATGCTCAATCTTACAGTGTATGAATTGAGCATTCACATTAATGACATCCACTTTAGCAACATGATATTGCCACAAAATCCAGATACTCCCATTGACATGATCAGTATAATTATGAGCAATGTCAAACCTAGAAAATCTCTTCCTGATTATTTTTGAAGCTTTCCTCTCCCTGACCCTAGTTTCCAAAATTGCCATGACTGTGATTCTCCTTTTAAACAAGAGGTCTAAAACCTCATGCTGCTTCAGAGCCTCATTGAGACCCCTGATATTCCAACTGCATATAATCATGCACTGCCCAAAGGGGGAGGCAATGCGTGCCCCACCCCGATGCAGTCAGCCCCATCTTTAATGACATTATCCTGAATCTTGTCACTGCACATATCACCAAGTAAAGCAAATTTGTTTGCAGACAACAGAGCATCCCTAGTTGTAGCAGACAACAGAGCATCGACAGATGTTTACTTTTGCCTCTCTCAGAAACTCCTGATCCAGCATTAACAGTATGCAAAACAGAGACAGGTGACTCAAACTAAGAAGTTACAGCCCCATCCTGTCCCCCTACCCCAGTTTTATCAGCACCTGGATCCTGCTCTTCATTGTCAGTGGACTCATCCTCATCAGAAGAAACCTCCTCGTCAAAGGAAGCAACCTCCACAAGAATCTCAACAACCCTAGAAACTGCAACAGTAGCCACCTTTTTATGCCTACATTTATCAACTGTATGCCCCAGCTTCTTGCATACTTCACAAAAGTAGGGAATCGACTCGTACTCAACCCTCTGCTTAACCTTTCCATAAGGAGTATTAACCCAAATTTCCTTACATAATGGCCTAGCAACATCAACTTCCACACGAATTCTCGCAAACGAGATTCTATCCTTAGAAGTAGTGAACTTATCAGCAAACAGAGGTTTCCCAACCTTGCTAGCTAATTTCCCAAGGGCAATGCTCGACCAGAAACAGGGGTCCAGGTCAGGTAACAACACCCATAAAGGGAAAGATGTGATGGTATCAAGTTCTTGACTAAAAAACGGAGTCCAAACCTTTAACAACAAATTTCCACCCAGCAAACTCCAAGGGCCACCCCTCAAAATGGTGTTCATGTCCTCAGGGTTGTCAAATTTAAAGTAAAACCAGTTTTTCTTAAAATACAGAACCTTAGGCTTGGTCACATGCACCCTGTGTCTTCTCACAAATTCTTCAACCTGAACAAGCTTAGGCTTTGTCCCAATGAAAGTACCCACTAAGGTTGACTGCCAAAACTGCAACTCCTGCTTAATATCCTCCACAGAGATGGTAATTTCATCCAATTCCACACGTTCAGGGTGAAATTCCAAAGACATCCCTACTTTATCCGTTCTGATATTCTTACCAACCTTATCCCTAAAAGAGACAGGCTTAGGAATAGGCTGAGCAACCATTTCAGGTTGGTCTACCAAAGTAGGTTGCACAACAGGGGGGTCAGCTACACATACCACCTCAGGAGGGTCACTAGACTCAGCTACTACCTCAACACTAGCAGAATTATCAGGAACCTCAGATTTATCCTCCAAAGAAGCAGGAATAAACTCACCAAAGGTTATCCTATAACGAAGAACTCGCCCCGGCAGCTGGGTTAGAGAATTCTCCTTAACCTGACCACCATCTTGCACGATATTACCCTCCACAGAACCGCCTTGCTCACCCGAAGCTATTGATGCAGCTGGCTTAAGAGGTCTTCCCCTCCTACCCATGGTAGAGGGGGAGTGAAGGGCCCGACTGTGAACACTCAACTACCACAAGAGAGAGAAAACCCCTTACTTTTATGACAAGTAAAGTGTTTTCTAGAGAGAAGGGAGAGCTTCTCTCTCTAGAAATTTTGTTGCTTAGTTTTTAGTACATCCTTTACCCTTACCCGTATTTGTAGCCTTATTTGCAGTTAAAAAAAAAATTATGATTGGGAATAGGACAATACCACTACCTTTTCTTTCCTCTCTCATTTCAGTTAAAAAACTCACTTACATAACATCTCAGTACCATCTTTTTATTATTGTTTTATAATTTCTTAAATTTAGTGCATTTAAAGCAATATGAAGGTTGGTCTTGAATGGGGGAGAGGGAGTATGAGGGAAAAGAGAATATAGAGTAGGGAGTAGAAAAAGAGTAGAAGGAGAAAGTTGAGTGAATACTATAAGGGTAAATGGGTCATAAAATTATATTGTATGAAAAAACTATACTTTTTGCTTGCAGTTTATCGTGCATTTAGCACTCATATGTAGGAAGAGAAATAACTTTGGGCGGTCTTCCATTAATAATCCCAACTTTGGATAATCCCAGTATAATCCGTACTTTGGGTCATTTTTCACCAGGACGATCCCTTTGTCCCCGAACCTACGATCCTAACCTATTTTTGACTCAAACCATCCTTTCATCGCTCTCCTCCCCCGCCCACCACTTCATCATCCTCCTTTTCCTCCTTTCACCACCACCCTAAAAAATATGGCCTATTGTAACACCCCAATCCTTTGCGGACTAGTCAATGTTACCAAATGTGGCTCTTCAGGCTGTGTAGTACTAACTCCACTATACCAACACTGGTTTTTCCGGTGCATTTTGTCCTAACTTATGCACACCCTGAGAAACTTCCCAGGAGGTCACCCATCCTTGTACTACTCCCAGCCAAGCACGCTTAATTGTGGAGTTTCTAAGTAAATGGGCTCTCTCAAAAGAAGATGCATCTTGTTGGTATGAGTAGTACTATCAATCCGTTTAAACACTCATTGAATCCCAATCACAAATCTGGGGTATCACAATCACTAGAGTTGTCAAAACCGAACCGACCCGAGAAAACCGAACCGAACCGCCCGAGAAAATGACCCG
>CAAKMY010033592.1:0-44798 GCA_901111285.1 Corrigiola litoralis | reverse complement strand
AAGGCTTGGTTGTTGTTGTTGTATAATGACATCAGGGCACACTGCAAGGAGGGCAAGAGATAGCTGTGAAGAGACTCTCAAAGGAATCGAGTCAAGGAGTAGATGAGTTCAAAAACGAAGTGAGATGCATAGCCAAGCTTCAGCATCGCAACCTCGTAAAACTTATAGGATGCTGCATTCAAGCTGAGGAGAGACTTTTGGTGTATGAATACATGGCCAATAGAAGTCTTGACTCCTTTCTCTTTGGTTCGTGCCCATTAAACATCTTAAATAGTTCTTCTACTATTAGATGCCATTGACTTTCATGCTTGAAACCAAGATGCAATGACAAGCTAATCACTTCTATGCTTTATTCCGATTTCGTGAACCAGAGCAAGGAACATCTCTGGATTGGCCTAAGCGATTTCACATAATCACTGGAATAGCTCGTGGTCTTCTTTATCTCCATCAAGATTCCAGGCTGAGAATTGTCCACAGGGATTTGAAGGCAAGCAACGTGCTATTAGATCGTGATCTGAACCCAAAAATATCTGACTTTGGCACTGCCAGAAGCTTTCTCGGAAATGATACCCAAGCCAAAACAAAAAGAATCATTGGAACATAGTAAGAATCATTTCCTTAGTGTAGACGTTTCCCCAATGTTATTCATTGTTGACAACATTATCCATTAAGCGCTTCAATGTTCCTTGCAGTGGCTACATGTCTCCTGAGTATGCTGTTGATGGCCTATTTTCAGTAAAATCTGATGTCTTTAGCTTTGGCGTCTTACTGTTAGAGATCATCAGCGGAACAAGAAACAGGGGATTTATTTATCCAGACCACCACCATAATCTTCTTGGGCATGTAAGGATCGGCTTTACTTCAATTTTAGTTCTTTTCTACAAACATAGCTATGCATTTGAAATAATTTTCTTGTCCATATGTTTCATCAAAAACTTGTAGTTGTGCTTTTGCCTATAGGCTTACCTCTGTGCTCAATCAAAAAAAACATTTGTCTTGACTAGCACTAAAATCTTGTAACATACTGCATGATGTTTGTGAAAACTGACCTAAACATGAAGATGGATTAAAGCGAAAACTTCTAGAGAAACCTCTTGTAATACGACATATCTAGAATGCATATAAAGAAATTTAACAGAAATGCGAAAGAAACGTAAAAAAATAAAAATTTAAGGTTGTACATTTCATTGCATGTGTTCTATACTCTATATACATATAGTCCAATTTTGATAATCATGTAGATATTGACAACTACCTAGCTTTAATGTTGGCAGGCATGGAGACTTTTCGGAGCAGGCGAATCACTGAAGCTAGTTGATCCATCATTGGATAATCCAAATGATGTATCTCAAATACTGAGATCAATTCAGGTAGGTCTACTATGTGTGCAACAACGCCCTAAAGACCGACCAACCATGTCGACGGTGGTGGTGATGATAAGCAGCGAAGGGGAATTGCCTGAACCGAAAGAACCTGGCTTCTTCTTAGCAAGGAATTTCATAGACATGGATTCTGACTCGGGTAGGCCTGAACCAAGATCCACTAATGAGATTAGCATAAGTATGTTAGTTGCTAGGTAGTGTAGATGAGTTTATGCCCCTTATACGATCCACAGGACAATTAAGTTCGTCTAACTTACATTTCTGTAGACAACTTTCACGTACCGTGAATATTCATTTCAAGGGTTAATTGAAAACAATAAATTAGGTTGTGTATACTCGATCCTTCTTACCTTACATGTACGAGAGCCTCTTTAGAATGGAAGCGTTGAGCTTATACAAAAAGTAAAAAACCACTTTATTATCCTAGCTTGGTGAAGTTTGCTCTTACTATGCGAGATGAAATATGCATGGAGTACATACTAAGAGAGATGGACTATTTTTCACCATATTAAATCGACTTTGTTGTACTATTCATTTATTCTTCTCAACACTAGCATGAGTTTTACTATTTTTGAACTTAAATTCATTGATATATTATGTTGTATAAAAAAATATAGACCTCTTTTTTTCTTACTTTTTTTGATCTTATGATTTAAACTATCTAGATCATATCAAATCGTTTAGATTTTGTTTGACCCAAATCAATCATAAGGTGAAAGATCCACCTTCTTGCCTCATACAAAAGAAAAAGGTTTAGTGAAAGAAAAAGTGAAACGAAAGTGGAAGTCCAAACGAGTCAAAATAGACAGCAATCCGTCAACCACTAATCCAAAAAAAGCAGTAAAGTAATGACGCATTGCATCTTAGGCCTTGAAAGATAAAAAAAGTGACGAATACAAAATCTTATAAATATTTTCTTACCATTCAATTTAGTGAACCGAGTTCGATAAAAGCCAAATCTCTTATCACTATCTTATTAATTCTAACATTACAAGTTTATTTGAGAGATACCGTTTACTTTTATCATCAGAGTAGATGTAACTCATGCTACTCAACAAAGATTATATCTTTTAGATTTGAATTGAACTTAAGGAATTTTGAGATGATTTTTCATTCCAAAAAACTTGTCTAAATTATTTAATATGAAAACATATGGTCTTTTTCAAGAATCTGTGCTAACCTTATTGTATAAGTAAGGCACAAATTATTAAAAAAAAATAACTTTATTTTAAGTTAAAAATTAGATTTAAGTCACAAGTTAAGTTAAAATTGACACAATTTATAAACACTACCTTACTACGGCACATGAAATCACTCAATCAAAAATATAATCATTCAAACTCTTCTAGCATCACCTTAAAAATAAACGACATCATACACACATTCTTTACTAACTAAAATCTTGAACTTGAAATCTCTAATTAAATACTAAAATCTTGAGTACCAGACTAGAGATATTAATTTGGCAAATTATTAGGTATTATGTACCTTGTATACTTTTTTATGTACCTTTAAATCTTTAATAAATTAGAATTATACAATATTTTCACTGTATTACATAAAAATTAATAAAAAATATCTAAAAAATACATAAAAATACATAAAAGTATATTTAAAATTATGTACTCATGTATACGTTATGAATTTAGTTATTAGAAGTGGGGTTACATTGTAGTAGGAATAGGAGGCAAGAAACAAGTTGGCGGGTAATTCAATTAAAAAACAATACAAAAAAACTGATTAAAATACTACAAGAAAATAATTATACTGTACTAAACTTTTACAGATCATGAGATGCACAAAAAGATGCTCTTCTTTCATCATTACAATCATTTGCCCCATTATACTTCTCTCTCTCTCTTCACTACTGTCTTAGTACTTAATTTGTTGTATAGTTAAAAGTTGCTCAACAAATTTTAGCATATTTTTTATATTTTTATTTTTGGGTGAATGGAAAATTCTGGGATTGAGCTAAATGAAGCTGATATTGCAGTTTCTGATGATCACTGTGATACCCATCAAGTTAATTTTCATCTTCAGGTGATTTCTGATTTTTTATGATTTTTTTATCCATTTTTAATGATTTTTCTGACCCAGGAAATAATAAGTTGTAGTATTATATAGTGTGCATGAAATGTTGGGATATTTTAGTTCAACAATGTAGTATAATGTTTTTGGGAATTTATTGCAATTTGACAATCATTGTACCTGCATTTAATGCTTGTAGCAATTTATTATGAAAATATATAGTGTTTTTTTCTTTTGTCTGAAATGTGCGCACAAAGTCGCTGATAAGAATTGAACCCCCAACCCCTCATGATTGGAGTAAGAAAGTTGTAATCGCTTGAGCTAGTTCTGTGAAATATATAGTGTACAAATACCACTCTGCCTTAAAAGATATGATAATTTTTCATTTGTATACATAGATAAAAAAAAAAAAAAAAAAACCAATGGTGTGATCCTAGTAAATTTTGTTATAATAGTATACTGTGAAGTTGGAAATGAAAGTGACCAGTCTTTTTTGCCTTAGTTGTGCTAACTGTGTGAGCATTTATCCGTGTTGAGTTCTAGTGATATAAAAGTCGAAGTTATGAGTAACTGACTAAATGAAATGGCTCGTATAACCGTTTTTTTTCTTTATCGTGAAGTAGCAAATGGTTGGTGCACGTTAACTTAAGGGTCAACCGTACTATCTGTATAGGTGACGCTTTGTAAATTTGATATCTTTTACTTCGCTTGGGCGCACGAGAGGAGTTTTGGTATAGCATGGGGTGGCAAATGGTAGAAAAAGGTAGGAAATGTAGAAAATGGTAGAAAATATACAAAGTTTATAAAAAAAAAAAGGTAGTAAACATACCAAATTGTTGAAATATTAACAAAATGGCTACTCTGCATTTTCAAATCTTGGATCCACCATTGGTTGGGTGGGAGCCTCTTTGTAGACACTGGGATGATGATGATATTGCTGTATGTGTCTATGTGAGTAGTTAACTTTTATTGTCTAAGACAATTTTGTAGAAAGAATGTTTAAAATTGTGAGCAAAATTAATTAGAGTTATATAAACTCTTGTAGCCCTAGTACTGGTTGTATTATCTAATACACATTTTATTCCGAATTAAGGGTGAAGATTGAAGATTATTAGCGTGGATGATCTTAGTGTAAGAATCATGTGTTATAGTTGGCACTAGAACAGCATAAAGAAGAACTTATGTAGGTGCAATATGGCATGTTGTGCATGTGCTCTTCGTTAGGCCTACATGGGTTATGCTAGCTCATCTTGTCATGAATATGTACCCTCAGTTGACGCAATGTCGGCTGCTAGGAAGGAAGGAGAAGGGGTTGTGACTCAAAGTTAGTAGCTTTGATGTTACGTGCTTATTCCTATTTACTTTTGAGAGTGTAGTTTGATACAATTCCTTGGTTTAGACCTTAGTACTGCTTACACTTCAGGATATGTACTTTGGTTAGAGCAGCTAACTGAAATATAATCGTGTTGGCTTTGAAATGCGTACGCTCATCTTTTGCTAGCGTTTGCTGCTTCATAATTGCTCAGATGGGTTCGTATACTTTGCTAACTGCAGCTACTTTCACATAGTGTGCTCAGATGGGTTGGTATTCTCAAATTGTTTGTCAGGTTCTGCCATGCTGAAATGATTCGGATATTTTGCTATCATCTGCTCAGGTTGAACAGACTGATGAGGACTCTTCAGGTCGTCAATCAAGACGTCCGAACCTATCTCTTTTGCAAATCCCTGCTAAGTCGTTAGAGAATGCACTATCCAGTATTGCAAGAACAGATATTCCTACAGTATCAAGTCCCTGTTCCACAAGAAATGGACTGCCACCAAGACCATGCTCGGCTGGGTTCAGATCATCTTTGAAGAACATGCTTCCACAGAGGAACTTCTCAACAAAGACTGGATCCCAGGATGGTGAAAAGACAGTTCTTATATTCTCAAACTCACCAAAATCAGACGTTCCTTTGGATAAACCTTCTACTTCTAGGTCATTCTCTCTGAAACAGGTGTTTTCTTCTCCCTCAACCAAGAGAGCTTATTCATTACCAGTTACGCCGATTGCAAATTCAGGTCACAAGTCTGAACAACAAATAAATGTGAATCATGTCAACCATCATTATAGCATTGTGAGCACTGTCTTCTTAATTTTTTATATTACTTGAATCTATATGCTGCATTACTGTTCTTGTTTTCGTCACAGTGCATTTTATCAACAATCAAGCCAGTTTTAGTCCATCTTTTTATTCAGTGAACTTCTATTTATTCTTTGTTCAGAATCAAGACGCGCAGCTACACATGAAACGCTCGTTTTCAGTTCCAGTGAAATTAAAAAATGCTAGCTTAAAAAGAGTTGGTTCTACAGGTGGTGTAATTCGTGTTGTTCCAGAGACACCACATCCCGTGGAAGTTGATAACTCTTTGCCAAATGTTGACGTGGTCAGGGAGATTGGTAAGTGCTAAAGTGCATAGTAGTTTTATTGAATTTTACCATGTTTCAGGCTACTGTATCACAGTAGAAAAAAAAAGAGTTCTTTTTACCTTATTGTAAAGTATTTAGAACAAAACCAAAGAAGTGAATTATGTTGGAGTGAGTTTCATCTTTAGTAGATGATTTACGGAGCATTCTCTCGTCTTTTTGGATAAATATCTCCAATAATAATATATTTGAATATCTGGCTTACTGCTTTCTGGACCATTTTGAGAATTGTGTTGGAGAACTTGTTCGCGGAGTGCAGCTAAGGCATTCTCTATCTAATCTTATACCTTTGTCTCATCCATTCCAAAACATTGTTCAAATTTCCCCTCACATATCTTAAGTGATGTATACAAATGGATGAGATAGAGGGAGTTTAACATTTGGTCCAACACTAGACAATTAGTTTCATAGTTCGGACGATGCAGTTATTCCAGACATTCTTTTCATGCCTCTACTATGTGAGATCTAAGCCATTTTAAAAAATTTAGTTAGAAGGCCTGTCAGTCTGTCACTGATATGTCTCAACCCTAGAGCTCCTTTGTGCTCTTACTAAATTAATCATAGATTAAGCCAAGGATATGTATTCTTCAAGAAAATTTAGATCCTCAAATCAGACTTCATTGTCCTCAACGACTGGCGGAGTCTTATCTTCTCCTTTCAACAGTTGTATTAATAGTGACAGTTGTACTTTCTTATCTCACATTTGCATACAACTGGAATAACAGGTCATGAGGAAGATGCTGGTGAAGATATTCCTGAAGAAGAAGCTGTTTGCAGAATTTGTTTTGTTGAATTAGGGGAAGGAGGTGCTGCTTTCAAATTGGAGTGTAGCTGCAAAGGTGATCTTGCACTTGCTCACAAGGAATGTGCCGTCAAGTGGTTCACTATAAAAGGAAACAAGATATGTGATGTCTGCAGGCAAGATGTAAAAAATCTACCTGTGACATTGTTGAGGTTACCAACTCCCCGCCCTGTACAACGGCGACCACCAGCCATCATAGAGCATACACCAGTTTCGAGTTACAGGCAAGTCTGTCACTTGCTCATGCTACTTTGGTAACATAGTATCTAACTGTCCTAAGCTACCTCTCTCCGGCTCAGGTTTCACAACCCTTGTGCCCCCTTGGATTTCTCTTTATTTAACTGAGCTCGGAAATTCAGAATGGATATGGGACGACTTTTTCTTACTTTCTCGACTGGTTCAAAGCAAAACTTGTTAATACACAAGTTGACATTTCTGTTTTACTTCTTTCATTGTTATTGTATTCTGGGAATCCTTGTTATGTGGGGAAGTATTCTAGGAGAAAGGATGTTCCACATTGCATTGTACGCAAGCATTAAATTCATCTTTTGCAGACTGTGGTAAATGTCTTCAAGAATCTGTTCTCATAGATGATACTACTAGATTATGGACATACAAGCAAAAAATATTCACCTATGCATAAGGCTTATGAAGCCAGGAAGTTTGTTCTGTTGCTGACGATACAAGCTTTTATGATGCTGTGTCTGTGCTTTTCAATGCTGCAAGATTTGTTTGGTGCCTCATAACTAAACAAAACCTCTTAATTTTATTTGATAAATTTGAGTCTCATTGGCAGGGTCTGGCAGGATATTCCAATCCTTGTGATAGTGAGCATGCTAGCATATTTTTGCTTTCTGGAGCAACTTCTGGTATATGTCTCTTCCTTCGTGTAAATTAATGAGTTTTCCTATTTGGCTGTCATAGCTGATTAAATTTCTTATAATTTTTTATTTTATTCACAATGTCATGCTGTTGTATATATAGATTATGGATTTGACCATGGGACATTTACATTGTAAGCTATGCCTAAGTTCTTAGCTCTCTAAAACAATGTAACTCTGCTGGTTCACTTTTTCTTATGTTAGCCAATACCCATCTGGAAAAAGAGAGAGCCAGAAATATTAGAAGTAGCTCAATTAAATGTAGGAAATATTTATCTTTGGTTTTCTACTATGATCTCATCACTCTTGACAGCATTAGCTTCATACATCCGAACCTTCATAGCCTCAAGCAGGAACCATATTTTGGCATTGTTGTTGTTAGCTGAGTTACTCTGAAAAAATATTGATAGAAGGGTGGAAGTTATAGTTTTGCGGTACAAATTGCAAGTTGATATTTGTTTACTTGTTCCTGGAGTGAAATGAGTCGTGCAACAGAAAGCTTGATGACTGATAAAGTATAAAAATAAAAGAATATTGAAAAGTATCTGTGTCTATATAATAGACGCAACAAGTTTAGATGAAAGGTCACAATCACTACTAAGACCTAGGGAACAGAGTTGAAGCTGGAGTGCTGGAGGTCTGATTGCTGGTGCTTGATCTTCCACTGCAGAAGATTAGTCTTATACAGTACGTAATAGCTGGTGGTGCTTGATCTTCCACTGCAGAAGATTCCGCGACACTAAGTTTCTCAAGTCTCATAGTGTCCATGACGAATCCAATATGTTCCATTATGTTTCTGTTCGTCCATTACCTCTACTGCTAAAAAAATTTCTTCAGTTTTTTGAAATTTTCAAATGGACTTACAACTGATATCATAAACAGGTGTCTGATCTTGGACCACGTGCTCTGGCCATATCTCTACCTTCTGCATGCATTCTGGGTCTTCTCTCATCCTTGATAGCTTCTACCATGGGTAAGTTCATCTAGTTAAACTATTAAAAAGTCACTGTAGCTTTTATTTCTTCTGAAGTGTCATGTAAGCATATATAGCACTAGGACTTAATCTTGACCTCCAATCTTTGATATCCTTCTCCAAACTTATAGTTTCTGTCCTTTAGCCAAACTCTAACCTCTTGGATAGGCTCTTCTAAAGCTTGCACTTTCTACCCAACAGTACGACTCTACAAGATAATTCTCTGATTTCTTATAGTTTCCCCTTTGTTTTAGTCTTCTTCACCATTTCAAGAACAGCTTATCATTTTTCCCTGAGAAAAGTCAATGGACAAAATGGCATGTTTAGCATTTTATCAATTGCTCTCAAGACTTGTACATAGCAGCAGTATGTTAGTGAATTTGTAGAAGTACAGCTCATTTTGATCGTCTTACTGGCTAGTGGCTACTGCCTTGCCAATCTCCTGAATATACATTAAATATTATAGACATACTTTTCATTTATGTATTGCTAATGAGGGTAAAACACTATCAACATCTCAGCAATGTTTAAGCCTCCGCAAATATGACATGCTTGCCACCTAAATCCACAACAAGAGGGAGTCTGACCAGTAAGGTAATGTTAAGAGTTGTAAGGGAGCATTAAAAGCAATTAACCTCTATCCCCACATGGGAAGAATTTGATGCATAAAAAGGTTTCCGATTAGTCACCAAATATGACATGAGGATGGCATCATTTTGAATTTCATGTTTCCACATTGATGGATGTCATAATCCTGATAACTATAAATGTTAGATGTCTTGTTGTGCCTTGTCCACTTTCTTCGTATTCTAATAGCTTTTGCTTTATGAAGACAGTAAGCAAGAGTTACATCTGGGCTTATGCTTCATTCCAATTCGCAATTGTTGTCCTCTTTGCTCATATCTTCTACACCATAGTAAGTACAATTATCTACAGCATATTTTTGGTTTTTTAAAAGGCTGCCTTCTTGACATACATGTTTTTTCATGTTTAAACACACAGCTCAATGTCAATCCGTTTCTCTCAGTTCTGCTTTCCTCATTCACTGGATTCGGAATTGCAATAAGCACAAATGCTCTAATGATCGAGTACCTTAGATGGAGAGCAAGTTCTGCTCAACAATCTTCTTCTCAAGCAATTAGCAGAAACAGGCATTCCAGACAACACCGTCGAGATCTCTATCACCACCAAATGCACCAAAATCAGCACCTGCATCACCACTCAGCACATGTAGTAGAAGTTCCAGTGGGTTCCATTGATCACATTGGCTCACAAGATACAAGGGTATAGCGTTTATAACTTCTAGGAGGAACAGATACAAAGTCACAATGATCAAAGGTACTATGAACTTTAAATCACTTTGCAGCATCATTTACTTTTTGAACCTTACCTTCATTTTTTTGAAGCCAAGTGACAACTGACAATTAGGCATGATCTAAAGAGCCAAATATTTTGATAGCATGTGGCTCTTGGCAAAAGTCTACAATGACATAGCCTGATAGACACATAGGAATTTTGCAGGAATATGATCTCAAGAGCCCTTATTGCGCTTGTAGTCCTCGTACTTTGTTTTACCTTTTTGGAAGTTTTCGAAAAATTGCAAACAACCACCAAATAATAACACAGTTTTGAGAGTCACCACCTTTTCAAAATTTGTTTATGAACAACCACCTTATATTAAGGTTGGCCTTCGGAACTTCCATCTATATCACTTCTTTACTTCCAAAAGTCACTTTTCCCTGCCTTTAAATACCAGACCTATTAATACCCCCCCCCCCCCTTTCCACCTCCACAATCAATCACCCGAATGCCCTTTTTTCCCTTTTCAGAGATGCTATTTCAAAATTTTCCCCTCTAACTTCCATCTCCATTTGTTTCTCAATGAGTTGGAACTACATCTTTGCCATTATAGAAGCAGACTTGCCATTGTTATTCTGAATGGTCAACATCCTCATCCTATCTTACAGTCCCTAATTTCATAAACAGACAAGAGAATGATTAAAAACAAATGATAATTTGTGGAAGAGTTGGGAACCGAACAAAGGAAATGTCACAAAAATACTTTCCTCAAGTTGGACTAGCTATGGGGTTGGACATAGAATTTGACTGAGAGGAGAGGATGAAACAGATTGACACAAAGAGGAGAGCATCATTTGGGACCCAATTCATTATCATGATGCTGTTTTAGTTCTTTTCATAAGCACCTCTTGCTGTGAAGCCATTTGCCCATTTCCATACATTCTACTCTCCCCAATGCAAAGATTCACAATCGAAACAAGTGTAAACCTTGGCCTGGTGAATACCATGACTTGTGGATGGCATTTTACCGCATCTTAAAGGATTCTTAGTATCCTACACAATAAACTTCGTGCCTATTGAGTATTGATCCATGAACTCTGGGATGGCAATTACCGCACCTTAATCGATCATTGCATAGCATATTTTCAGATATGCTCATATAGCTTTAGATTATCATAGTAATTATTACAGTACTTTCCTACTGTCACACTTATAAGTTGTTCTGTATACAAGCTTTACAAGAATATGTCTAAATTGCTGAGGGGTGAAAAGGTGTGAATATATGGTTACATCACGCCACTGGCAGCCCCTTGATGTTTAGCTATAAAAAAGACCTGCATTGGATGTTGGAAATTTACTGTTCAGTCATTTAAATTTGATAAATACGGTTTTAACATCTTTAAATCGAGTGTCTTGATGATATGCTCATAGAGATGACACATATCTGTGGACTCAATTGCTTTTTATAGGGCCTCATGCGGTTTGATGTGCTTGTAGTGGTGACTCATATCTACTCACTCATGACTTACAAAGTGTATTCCTGGAAATGACTTCTGCATCATCAAGATATTACAAGTAGCTGATCGCGAATTGATGAGAGTACATGTAAGAAAGACTTCATTGGTATCTGAAGAGTGACGGAGCTAGCCTGCTACGCTGCCATCAAATGCAGTGTGCACTGACTTTCTTGCAAGTTGCTGCCGATGCAGCATTACCGCAAGTCAGCCACATCTTTTGTGGGAATTTAACATCTAGCAACTATGGGCGTGGCCTGTGTTGCGACTTATGCAGGCCAAGAAGATGATCCTTACGAATCACCCTGCTTTCTTCGGAACCTGTTATGTAGACGAGACGGTCATGGAAGAGTTGTCTTTGAAAGAGTCTCTTTATCATTAGAATTGAAAGAATATTGTGAACTTATGATGAGTCATAAAACCATATAATTTTTGCTGGTATGTGAAACTGCTCTGTTATTCGGTCAGGTAGACAATAAGACTAATTTCTGAGTGTAAACAGTGCATCTCTGCATACATCCCTAGAACCAGTGAATATCTTTACACTACTTGAACTAGAGTGACTAGCAATGTGACAGCATACCGAAAACGCTACCTAGATCTAAAACATAAAACATGAAGAGGAGCAGCTAAAGTGTCTACTTAGTGTATTTCTAGTGACACCTTTCAAAACGGTACTCAGACCAGTGATGGTTTGACAGGTGACGCTATTTAGCTTGATTCATCTAGCCGTCTTCAGGTACTTATACATAAACCAAAAAGTCGTAAGAGAGACCGTCTACTTTTATACGAACAAAGGAATATATATTTTTGATTCGACTAGCTTTAGTTAATTTATTTTTAAAGGAGCTTGTCTACTTTTATGAGGTCTCTTTTAAGAATTTGTGTATATAAACTACCAAAGGTAGCGTTGTATTCCAGAGACAAATAGAAGTATATTGAGATCATAGGAAAATAAAAGATGTGAATAAGTCTTGCATTTCAATGTTTTGAGGTCGATACGAAATTTGTATATGCTACCTGGAAAGATTCTAGTTCTGACAAAAAAACGAATTGGAATTTATAAAAGTGCAATAAGCACAAAGGGGACCTAAGCAGTCTTAAACCAGAAACTTAAAATGTAACCAACCTAATGGGACCGATTTGCCAATGCTACTGCCACAGTTTCGGGGGTGCGACCCAAAATCGTTCTGTCCAACCACCTCTGTGCTTTGACGACTGCAATGCTAATGCTACATTAGGATGAAGATGGACAGGAGCATAAGGACATGATAATGGATGGATAGTATTGTCCTCCAGGTTGAAGATACCACTATCTTCATCATTACAGCTGTGAGAGCTGTCACTAGTGAAGTAGATAGAATTAGTCTTCAAGCCAGGAAACCTAGGAGTCCATACGGAGAAGGACTGGTTGTCGCCAACAAAGATAGAGCGTTCCCCTAGTGTTGTCAAGCGTTCTAACCTTGTCATGCAAAAGTTAATCCTAAACACATCAAAGTGCAGAGTCCTATAACGGAAGACTTCGCGTGTCTCGGTTAGACCATCAGATCCAACACGCTGATACTCCTCCTCCAAATCCCCATACAGCATATGCCTTATGATGAGCAGGAGATCACCATTGTCTAGGGATACCAAATGTTTCATCTTAGTAGGAGTCTCCTTCCTAATCTCTTTTAACACTTGTGATTCCTCCTCTTCTTCAAACTCCTTGAGCTGATACTCAAGGTCATGGCCGGGATAGTCAAAGACCATTTTAGAGCGTCTCTTAAGGTCGCGATCAAGGTCATAGGCTTGGATCCCATATTCAGCATCCAGTGTAAAGAACAATTTTTTAAAATCAGAGTAGACCAGTGGATTACCGACAATACTAGGCTTGTATTGATCTTGCAACGCAATCCATCCTGAACTACTACTTGTACTCTTCTTCTTGGAAAGGGGGGAGTAAACAAGACGTCTTAACCACCCATAGAGGGCCACAACAACGCAGTCTTCTCCTTCAAAAGTTGGATCCTCTGCTGAGAACATCAAACCGGAAATGGGACCGGCTACATCACTATGGTAGCACATAGTGGAGGGCTCCATGTCGTACTCATTTGCTCCTTCAAAATCGTATTGTACCTTAAACTGGAGGATCTTGCCAGTGGTAGGGTCGCGTTCAACATCCCATACGTTCGGCATGGTAGCCAAGGAAGGGAGCCGGATGACGTTACTACTACTGCTGCTGCTGCTGCGGAAGGGATTGGCTAGGTAGACGGGGCAATCATCGGTAGGGTCGACAAATGCTAACCATTCTCTGGCCGAGGTGAAGCACATAGCTGTGTCTGGAACCCCAAGACAGCGCTGCCTGTTCAGCCGCACAACTTGGTTCTCTACTGGACTGTAGAAGCAGTCTAAGACACTGCCTCCGCCGCTATTGCTCGTGTCGATTTCCGGGTACAGCTTCAACCATGGAGTCCTTGGGTTTGGCAGACAATCCAAGTTGTCCATGACTTGTACCGCTCCAACTGTTGATGGTGATGATGAGAGTGAGAAAGCACGGCTCGGACATACAACGCGGTTTGATGCATGCAATGATGGTGATGCCAGCAGACCTTGACGATAACAAGGATGGCCGCAGAAGGAACTCAGCAACAATTTTGCCTTCATTTTAGTAGTGAGAGATAGAGAGATTATGGGGAAATTTCTACAAGTTATATGTACTCTATGCGTTTAATATTAGGGCTACTATTAGGGTGTGATATTGTGATCTTTTGTTAGAGACTTAGAGTTGTACTCAGGTTGTGTTGGGTGGAAGCTTTTTAGTAGATGGTGGCTTCTTGTTCAAGTCAAAAAGCTACTCAATGATAAAAATAAAGTGTTTGGCAACCTAAATTCCTGCTTAGATGGAAGCTTTTGAAGGAGATTTTGAAAAAATACATTTCCACCTAACAAAGTAGATTTTGAGATTTTTATACCATATATGCCCTCCAAAAAACAATATCTCATTATGTTCTCCTCACACCACGTTAACTAATATCAGGTTCGTGCCACTATTGTAGCCATCTCATCATTGGTTTCGATTCTTAACTTGGTATGATCTTACTTCATGAGTTATCAACACTAAATATTCGAAAGGTTATACATCAAAACGAAAATGTATACAATCAGATATCATTCTCCATCGTCAACCCCCTTCCCACTTATACGAATGGAACAATTTCTTTTTATATGCTTAACTTGAAACTGCTCTCATTTATATAAAACTCTTTTTTCTTAAGTTGTTGGTTCATCTCATTGAAGTCAAAATAAAATTTTAGCAAAACTAAACAGTTCAGTTCATGCTAATCTACGATATCTTCGTTAAAGACACGAGGGTGGGATTATTATTAATCCCATGTTTCCACCTTGATGAATGTCATGATCCTAATAACTCTAAATATCAGATGCTTGTTGTGCCTTGTCCTCTTCCTTTATCTGTGTGTTATCTTGCACAAAAATATATGGAATGTTTCCAACACATCACTGCTTTCTAACAGCTTTTGCTTTTATGAGACAGTAAGTAAGCAAGAGTTACATGTGCACTTATGCTTCCTTACAGTTTGCCATTGTGCTCCTCTTTGTTCATAGACATCTTATTAACCGTTGTATACAAATGCACTAGCAAGTTTTGGTACATCATGCTATTTATAGAACAGGCATCACAGGCAACAAAATCGCAATCATCACCGGCACATATACCAGCTTCAATAGCAGCATCAGCGACCAGCTTGACCAATACAAATACATATAACTTCTTTTTTTTTTTTTTTGAAGTAAAGGTCAAAAGACCATAATCATTCATTAATCATAGCATCCAAGGATAATAATCCTACAAGATCAGGTGGCGAATCAATCCAAACTCTACGAACTATAACCCATGGTTGGTAATGAGCCAAACAATGAGCTACTTTATTAGTCGACCTACTAATAAACTTAAACGAAATGCAAGAAAACTTAGAAGCAAAAACTAGAATGTCTTCAACAAAAAGATGGAAATTACTACGCCCACTTTCCCTACTATGAATCGCTTTAATTAACCGTTGACAGTCCGACTCAACGCACACATTATCGAGTCCATGAGCTTCCACTGCTTGCAAGCCCAATAGCAAAGCCTTAGCTTCTGCAATGGCTGGATCGAGCACCTCCTGCATTTGGCAAACCCCAGCCAGACAAACCATCCCCGCAGCATCACGAGCAACGTACCCTAGACCTGTCCCTTCCTCCTCACGAACACCTGCATCAGAGTTCAGCTTAATAAACCCCTCAGGGGGACGACTCCATCTCCGGGTGGAGCTCTGCCCCATCTGCCCACCAACCTCCTTTTCCATCCACAAGCTATCTAGCACCGATGCAACATAGGTTAAAATCCCCTTCGAGTTCAAAGCTTTCCCTTCAAACAACATCGAATTTCGAGCACCCCAAATTGCCCAACAAGTGGTTATGAACTGAGCACGCTCTTTACCATCCAGCTGATCAAGACACTCTTCAACCCAATCTCGAACATGAACCCAATGCTTACTAACATCAATATCCAGCTGAGCATCATCCCAAACTTGCATAGCCAGCGTACAATCTCGTATCGCATGTAACCCATCCTCAAAAGGATGAGAGCACAGCGGACAATCATCTTGGAAATCTTTAATGCGTTTATGCAAACTTACCCGAGTAGGAAGCGCATCCTTGCAAGCTCGCCACAAGAAAACTTTTGCTCGAGGAAGAACTTTACAATTCCAAATCGTACGCCAAAGGCCATCCATACTACGAGAGCTAGACGAGGCCTGTCCATCTCTTGCCCAAACAGTGCGTGGTAGGCCGAACGAACATAAAACTCACCATTCTTCTCAAGATCCCAGCACATAGAATCCTCAACCCTCCTCGAGCTCAACGGAATGTTAGCAATTCTCTCAACCTCAAACGGTAAAAAGAGCGAATCTAACATGTCACGTTTCCACGAAATACATATAAGTTCTTGAAAACAAACAACTAACCATGCCACAAAATCCATACTAAAATATGGTTTACAATGACCCTTTTCCCTGAAAACGCAACCATACTTGGAAATAAAGAAGAGACTTACATTGGAATTTGGCCCAGCATCCACTTGTATCTACTCAGGGAAAACCACCTCCTTCAGAGCCCTCACCCTGAGAAAGCCAGTGTCGCAATCTAGCACTTCTGGCATAGTGCAGGCGTGCAGCCCTCAACATCAGCGTCTAGAGCAGTGGCAACATAGCAGAAGTAGCGGTCATCCAAGGGTGGAAACAGTCACGGGTGAAGCGGAACTTGTGGTTGTCGTCCAGAAGTTGTAGTGAAGCTAAGACCTGAGGCACTTCGCGAGAGTTACTCTAGATCAAGCTAGAAGGGTCGTGACTCGTGATTGAGCTTGTCTATGGAGAAAGGGCCCCTCTTAGCTATTTCTACGCGTAAGGGCGTACATAGATAGATATCATCAGGACGAAAGAGTGGTGGTAGAAGGTTCAGAGCATATCCCCTGATGTAGTAAAAAGAATCATATTAGTAATATTGAGAGCCTTAAGAGAAGTGTCTGGCCTGTGTAGTAGAGGAGAAGTACGTCCACTCCTGAGTGTCCAAGTTGGAAACCAAATAAGCATTTCTACATGCTAGGAAAACATTTCTACCCACCACTGTGGCGCTTCTTGGGAAGACTGCAAGGGTATTTGAAGCGCTTGAATGAGGGCAGCCCCAGAGTATCTATCATGGATCCATCGGCTAAGAAAAAGCAGAGGATTGAGTCCTTGCGGGAGTTCAAAGCTGGTCCGTCTTGGACAGTCATATCAGTGATGTCGACCGCATGGACCGTCTTCAACCTCCTCTCTTAATCAGACTCGTCGTAAATGGGTTGCGACCTGAGAGGAGCACAGCATACGTAATTCTTGAACCCCAAATATCTCCATAAACGGCCAGGACAGGGCGCCGCCCCCAAACAAGTAGATTTTGGACCCAAGAGCCGCGAATTCTATGTTCTCAAGAAGGTCGAACTAACACCACCGCTGTTGTTACTGCTTACAATAGGGAAAGTAAATGCGGGATGTATTATGCCTTTTTTTCATCTTTGTCATATTGTGAAAGATCAAAGGGCAGATCAATCTTGTAAAGCGAATTCTTAAACTCATCCTGAACACTGTGCTGCACCAACAAGCACAACGTTAGCAGTGCTTCCCCTCCTTTTTCCAACCAACTAGTAAACTAAAATGAGTTATATGGATCTATCCCCCCACCCCCACCCCCCTTCTCTGTTTACCTCTGTATGTATACATTCTTTCGCAAGCATATAAATGTTTTTTCGTTCATTCATTATTAAGGAAATAGGTTTTATAAATTATATGCAGTGTTCTTTTATCAGTATCTATCAACATTTGTATGACAGATGATTTTATTTAGTTTTCAAAAATATAAAACCATCACAATGAGTTCGAGTTAATCGTATCATATTTTTCTGAATACGCTGTTTCACTTAACTTAGATAATAAGCTTAGTTATAAATTCACAACTCTAAGCGCAAAGCAAATACTACCATTACCGGACTGTGAAGGACCTTTCAAAAATTATGTGTAGACCATTTTTTTTAGCTTAAAAGCTGAGGTGAGCTTCGCTTAAGGTTTATGTCGTCCTTCGCACGGTGCAATCTCCATAAATAATGTCACTTCCAGAACGCAAGAAATAAGATGATTTCCTAAAACTCGTACCGAACAGCTCAATATGTCATATAAAAAACCAAGATGACCGTACACTCGTACAGTATGGCTCAACTAGCCCTAAGCTGCTTAGAGTTCAGTTGTGCCAAAATTGTGGTTACAACGCTATGATACATAGGCCTGACTCGTATATCCTGAAGAACTGCTATGAACATGGCGTAATCTTTCAATGCATAATGACCATGATGTTGACAGCTGCTCGTTTATAAGGAACTCGAAGATGAGGAAGGGTACATCAAAAGCAGTCAGTTCCGTCTTCCCTTAGAACCTTGTGTTGAACAATATATGGGAAACAATCCACTTCGTTCGAGATGCACAGAAAGATCACAAACTCAAACTTGCATTCCTATTCGAGTACACCTCTCTTATTCGGTTTCATCACAGCCTCAAGAAGCCTATACATCCAGCGATCCAGCATTCCTACACGCATAACAGAAATAGAGGCACCAGATAAACTTAAATCAATGCACTCTATAAGAATATCATGTAACATGATAGTATGCCCATTTAGCATGAATTATTATCAACCTGAACAAGAAAATCAGACACGCAATATCAAAGGCTAACATTCTTTCGGTAAACCAGATTCAGGAGATAAAGCAAAGCATGTATTTTAAATGTCAAATTCAAATTAGCAATTCCAACAATAGCAAGGACAACCGATACTCTAGGGTGTGTTCTCTTCACCTTATTTTTATCTATTTTGCTTGAGAAAGTTCAGCAAAAAGTTAAGGGAAGTTGAGCAAAACTCATTAAAATTTCGAGAAAGTGGTCTAAATAATATCGAGAGCTTCAACCTCCATAAAACATTTGTCCATTGTATCCCATGAACTTGAGATTACTCAGTAGCAAATGTGCAAGTAGGACTCAAAATCTGTATGTTAACCCACCTGTTAGAGCGAAAGTACCCCCTAATACCGCACAAAGCCGAGTAAGGAAATGAAGGAAACTGCGACGTTCTTCTCTGATGGTCACCGTAATCGGTGATAAATCGTACAAGAAGTAAACAGCTGCCACGAAAAAAAGAAAAATATTTCAATCTATGAATGAGGTAGAATACTGAAACTTAGAATAATGAACAATATGCTATTTCAAGGAATACCAACCTGGCCATGATCTATCAAAATCTTTCATAGGTGAAAAGTACTCTGTGACAGAGAACTGGTTGGTAGGCAAGACCTCTTTTGAGATATATCTGTACTCAGTAGGAACAATCTAAAACATAAAACAAAACCATCAGAGACTCTTCTGATAGAACAGGAAGATGACAAACTACTAAGAGAACAAGCCAACTCAGAAAGCACAGAATGCCTCATAGAAAAAGCTTCAATGCGTAAGATGTTTATCTATACCACTTTTATCTCTCATGCATACTAAAGGTGCTCAACTGTGGGAATGAAAATAATGGGGAAGTCAACTCCAGTAAAAAAACGCACGATGCAAATAGCACAAATACTCGATCTGCAGTTCAACTTCTCAGTTATAAATTTACTTGTTGATAAAGAACGCAACCAAACCATATCATTATGCCCATTATACTAAAAAGCTAAAGGCTGCTGGGTCAGTGAGAAAGTATACATATGAAGGCCCTACTCTATATTTGCTCGTAGAGAAAAAAAAACTACTCAATCAGATGAACTCCAAGAATTTCACTCGAAGATTCTCAAAAGTTCAGTGAAAGTATTCTGTTCTATCAGATAATTTCACGACACCCCAGGTCCTGGATATCAGGTAACTTCAATCAACTTCAGATAAAAATTCAGGAAAAGGTAAGAGACCCTAAAATGTACACTATTTCCTGTTTTGGCTGAATAAAAGTTTCTAATTTTGTTCAAAAAAATGTACACTATTCAAAATTAGGACAGTCAATCTGCGATAAGATAAACTAAAATGCAGGGCAAACTCAATACTAGGTTCAACATAGGCAGACATACATAGATTAGGCAGGGTAAAAAAAATTAACCACCATTTTTTCATTGTGAAGCTATTGTGCAGTTGAGCTACACGTAACACATATCATAGATACCTATATCTTCTGAATTCACAATACAACTAGGGCATAAGCATACATCAACTTACAAAAAGCAAACGCATACCTTAATGTAGTATTTGAAAGTGCCACTAGCACCACGCAATATTCGGACGGTATCATCAAGAGGGTTATGAATTCCAGGATATTTTGGGCCAAATGATAGGTCATGAATCATGTGACTGACGTTCACATGATTAGATCCTTCAAAAATCTGTAAGAAAGGAAAAGAAACTCAGAAATATGCCAAGTGCCACACCATGTTGGTAAAAAACATTGCATGCAGCGGCAGAAGTGTCAGAACTCCACATCAGATGATCCTAAAATGATTTGTAAAATCAAGTACTAGAGTTTCAGGTGTCTACTACACGCATGCCGCGCGCGGGAAGGGGGGGGGGGAGGTTATCCGATGAATCTTATGTCATGTGCCATAGATTCTTCCACCACAATTAGACTATGGCATGCGGTGTATATGTTTTTGTGTAATTTTGGAGTTTGTTAAGACTGTCTTACCATTATTTATGGTTCGCGTTTAAGCTACGTTAGTTTCAAAGAGTTTCATGTGACCTTTTAGGTTTAGGATGAGCTGTTATACATTTGAAGTAACAGTCTCTTTAAAAAACTAGCCTTAAAGCCTTTGAAACTTACGAATTGGTAAAAGAAAACAAAAAAATAAGCATGGTAAACCATAAGCAATGGTGATGGTCTTACTAAGAACTTGTTTGAATTGAGGGTAAGTAAGAGGTTGTGTATGAGTGTAAGAGGTGATGGTGATGGTGGTGGAGGAAAGAGGAGGAAGGGAAGAAAATAATAGTTACCCCTGCCTCCCGGTATTAGGGTGATAATTACCCACATCTCCAATGGGGTAATAGATTACCCCCCAAAAGAGGGTAATCATTCCCCCATTCCTCCCTCCTCCAACCACCACCAGTACTTCCGCCCAACCATGCACCACTTTTTTTAATTTAGCCCGATTACCCCCATAATTGTTACCCTCAATCCAAGTATGGCCTGTGTGTTTGTGCTCAATCTTACGTGCACAAACTCCGTGCTTATCTTGCCCATGAGCAAAAATATCATCCAGCCAGGAACCAAACCTCTCCATATTCACGAACCTAATGTTTCGGTCGTCTAATGCAGTCATTTTATTAGTACATTACGTTTCAAGGCTGTCAATCCTTCACTTGCTGAACATTGCACTGCATATCTTTCCTAAAGCATGGGTAGACTAATAAAGGATCCCTTAGGCAATTAGTATCTCATATTCCCAGATTGATGTAGACTAAGATAATTCCTCCTCAAAAGCACCAACGTCATACATCAGAAGAGTCAAAACCAAGCTGCAAGGAGCAACAAGATCAACAAGATATGCTCTGATCATTTAACATTGCACAAATCCTGTGTAAAACTGACTCCAGTAAACGACATTTTCCACTCCTATAGCCAACAGAAAGCAACTTCTAGGAATTATAGTTGATACTGAATCATGACCAAATTTATGAAAACAAGAATTTATTCCAAAACAAAAACATTAGAGAATAAAGAAGTAGCATTTGCAACAAATGAAGGTTACGGTTTTGGTAATCATAAAATGTAAAGTAAAACCTACCATCTGAGCAACAAAGATATTCAGACCATGAACTGAGATATGAAAGTTACCAGCAACCCTTTGCACGTCCAAGACACCATAGACCTGGGAAGGTAATCAGTTCATCCGTTACTCCACAGCACTTAAAAGTATATCTAGAGAATTTTGCAACTTGGCAAGTCAACAAATACCCGACATCCTTCTCCATTTGCTAATGCCTGCTTAACTTTCTTAACCATTTTCTCAGTTTCATCATCAAAGCTCTGAAGATGACTTTTGTCTTTTGAATCCTCATGCTTATCTTTATGATCACCATTACCGTCCTTATGATCCCCATGATCATCTTTATGATCCCCGTGGTGAACTGTGTGACCGCCATGCTGACCATTATGATGACCTGCCATATAATTCTCTCAATTCCAATTAACTACTGTAAAACAACCAAAAGTCTTGAAAAAGAGAGCTTAAAAACACTTTCCTTTAAATGGGAACACATAACCTACTTGTTGATCTACCATTGAGAGATGGAAAAAAAAATCCTGATTTGTTTCTAAAGGGCACAGTCAGACCTGTACACGGTCCGCATAACCACCCATAAAAAATAAAAAGACAGACGAAAATATAGAGGGAGCCATCACTTCATTAATTTCATTTACCATCCAAAAAGTACATCAATTTAAGAACTTTCTCTAACTCTGTTCAAAAGTATAACAGAGGAAACATAATAGCAAGTCTGATGGGCAAAAAATTCATACTCTGTAACTCTAAATACAAATGTACTAATATCTTCTTAAATAGAAACATAAGATTTCATCAAAAAGAGTAAAGAAGCACTGGGGAACAAGGAGTTGTAGGAAATTTACAAATAAGATTATACACGCGAAACCCATGCTGATGGGACCAATGCCAATGTAGATAGGTAATGGAAACCCCCTTGAAAGCACTTGTGTCATCAGGTGAAAGAGAAACTCCCCCAAATATATTACAAAGGATTAGCATCTTCCTAAATATCTAAAACCACATCATTCCAAAGCAACCCTCTCTTCTTACTCCCACTTACACCTAGACAGCTCATATGGATGAACTCAACCAGAGAGTGAGCCCGTAAACACCAACTGCTCCTTGAGTTGTAGTCAATCTTAAGTGAATGTGCATACTCAAAGTGAAGAAAGAGATAAGACCCAGTAATTCAAATCCACTGATTTCCCCAGTCCCAACAGATATCAAAGACATCCAGACATAAAACAAAATTTTAGAGTAATGAGTGTTTTGGGTAAAAAAACGTAGTATTACATTACAAATACTTCTACCGTGGCTGCTGTGAGACTGATATCGATTCACCAGTATAGCTACAAACGAGCCAAGCACAGTAGCCCACCTCAACCGTGGCTGCAGGGCCACCCATATCTACAGCACCAACCACCAGCAACAACTCAATGATACGTGCTTCCCATCTTTCTATGTCAAAATCAATAATACGGAGGTGATTGACGATCACGCATGCCATCAATGCATATTTTACTTTAAATAGATCGAATGTCTTGGTAGACTATTGACAAAAGATGGTAAGCTTCTGGAAACTTCCATTTTGCTCATACACATCAACATTACAGGATTCTGGATATAGACGGAGGAATCTCAGACTCAGATGCTCCGAAAACTTCCATTTAGCATTTGTAATTTATACGTCCAAAATCAGCCAAGTCGAATGAGAATGTAAACAGTAAACTTCATCAAATGTTTCATTAAACTATCTTTACTTTTTGTTTTCTACGGAGCAGTAGGTCAGTCACTCTGCCTTCTGTATCAAGGGTCAAATAGAAATTTTTATGTTCAATATCTAATCTGCAACTAATTAACAAGTCTTTCCTCAAGGAATATTAGGTATGTTAGCCTTACCCACCAAAAGTGTGAACCTTAAAGTACCAATGATTCACCCAAAACATAGAAAATATTTTGATTGGATCAGATAGAATACTTTAATTGATAGAAAAATCAAATATTATTAACGAGGAAAAAGAAGCTGCAGAGATCAAGAGGTCCTCCTAGTTAAAGAATTATCAAATGTGTCATACTCCTTTGAAGAAAACTTCATTCTACAATATCTGAATCTGCAACTAATTTGATATCTCCTCTCTATGTATAGAACTCCTCCCCCAAGGAATATTAGGTAAGTAAGCGTTACGGCCTTGATTATCGAAAGCGGTGACCTAAAAGTTCCCCTATTTTAACCAAAACATAAAGACACACAATCTTTCACAGAATGCAAAAGCATACAAATAGGATTAGTCTGTCTAATGGTTTCATCAATGAACAAATAAATTAGAATAAAACAAAAGGCTTACCATGATCATGAGAGTGTCCTTTTTCCACCAAGTCAGTCAAAAATTCAGTTCCAATGATATGACCATCTCTGCTCAAGCGAAGCTGTAAAGTACCAAATAGATGGGATTAGCATGTAAACATGTATACTCAAGGAGGGTGCATCTGCTCAGATGCAAGATAGAATTCAAAAAGGCAATATCAACCCTTGATGGAGAATTTATTATCTTTTACAGTTGACATTCTCAACTTCGACTACTTTGCTGTGTTACATTATATAACAATCACATTGCTTTCATGTATCAGTGACAAAATTTGCATAGATGCATCCAATATCATACAATTCCTTTGGTTCTTTTATGACCATTCGTTCTCTCAGTCTTCATTTAAGATAATTATTGAGTCTTCAGTAAAAGCTAATTATTGATCACTACTGTTAAACAACATGCTAGTAGAACTCTTGACAACATAACCATAATATTAATGTCAAAGGCTCCTAAGCAGAAACTTATAAAAAGAACTTCTTCAATCCTAACTGTTATCAATATATCCATCACTGGCAGAACCCAAGACTTGTTGATCTTAAATTCTTGATGATCACTGGTAACCAAGTGACACATACCTTTCTTTACACAAGTAAAGTTGAAGTAGTGAATAGGCAGATGCCAAAAATCAAAACAGTTCTGATCACCCCTATTATTCCCTCTTCGGAAGTCAACAATTTTGGGATGGAATTCTATAAAAAGAAGTATCAGTCGATCACATTTTATCTATATGATCCATCATCATAGTTAAAGTTTTCTTTATATCTTGTCCCTGGAAAAGAAAGTAGTTTCCATAGTGTGTGAGTGGGGGTATCCTCTAACCATATTGCCCTACTAAAGGCATTAGTTGAACCCGGGGAAAGGGGAGGGGGGGAGGTTACTTATCATGTCTCGTATAAAGCAGCAGTTACAAATCATCTTCAGCTCCAAGCATGAGGAAGAACTGGTTTTCGCCAATTTCAAATTAGTTTACCAGTACAGCATTGCAATCATGATAATTGGCCACATTCCGGGAGATAAAGTACAAAAACTGATGATCTGAGATGAACCATGCACGTGTTCAGATAGGAAAAATTTATTCAGTCTAACTTGCCCGTCCAAAGGCTCGCTCTTACACACTATTTTGAATAGTGCTGGCCAAATGTTAGTGCAGATAAACCCTTGCAACGGTTCTTTTTGTCCCCTCTTCACCTATATCGCTGGCACTAGCCAAACTAATTTGTTAGAATAAGCCTGTGTTACCCTTATATTTCGTATAAAATAGAAGAACTTGAAGAGCTTTTTTCAAAATAAAAGACAATTGATTCCCCCTCCCCCACTCAAACTTCTTAAGAGTACATAAACATGAACTCGAAGAAAATGTTTAACATACTTTCCACATATTTGTATCAAGATCCACTTCGTGCTTTCCTGACATATCTATAGCATCTACACTGAGAACTGCACAAAAATGAACATTTATCATAAATCTTTGAGTTGATAACATAAAGCACCAGGGGGAAAAACGTACAATAATTATCAGCATTAGTTACGTTGACGTTACAAGTATATGAAAATTAATTCTTACCATCGCATGGTAATGAAGGAAATGTCATGTTTATGTGTATAGGAAGAGTTTCACCACGTTTCAAATCAACAGACATCTGCCAATATACAAAAGTTAGTGTTACCAAATCAGTAAGAATACACAAGAAGAAATTGATGAGAAGACATGGGTGCGATTAACAAATAAGTCACCTGATGAACTGTATAGGTACTGAGATAATATCTTAGCTCATGTAGGAATAGAGTGGTCATAATGACTAGGCCAATAATAGAAACTACAAAGTCAAGAAGACAGTTGTTAGACAATCGTGTAAACAACAATGCCAGTCTGCAAAAAACCGTAAAAAGAGATGAAGAGATGATTAGCAAATGACAATTCAACAAATATTGACCTAAACTAGCTTTAAGCAGGACACTAATTTTTTACTCGATGAGCCAAGAATACTCTTACTTGTCCGTTTACCTAGTAAACTAACTCGATAGATGACATCATGTAACTATACCATAACCATTATTTGTATTGTTTCATAGCAAAATAAAAAATACTTTAAATCAACTCCGAAAAGGAGGGCAAGTAGTCCTACTAAGCAAGACAATTACAAAGATGCCCAATTCCCTCGCGATAGGGAAATCGAGATATTCTTGAAAGCACCATTAGCTCTCGCCCAAAAAGAAGCAAGAGATACAACCCGACGCCACACATACTTCGACGAACGACTACTGCCCGAGAATAACCTAGAATTAAGCTCCATCCAAATGCACCAAAATGTTGGCAACAATGCACATTTCCAATGCAAACTCCCTTCTTCACTCCCACCCAAACCCATGAATCTCCTATGAAGCGGGGCAGTCCACTCCTATCCAATACCCACCAATTTACACCAGCATCACGATGAGGAAACAAATGAGTGATAGACTCACTACGTCTCTTGCACATAACGCATACATCCGGACTAAGGGCAGTACCAGTTCTGATTGTTCCCCCAAGCCTCCAGGGAGGCCCATTCCTAAACCGTAAGGTAGTAAGACGTTTGAATAGCTCATAACAATCCAAAGTTGAAAATTTGTCCAAATCTGACTCTTCCAAACTCTACTGAAATAGAGATCATGGAGCCCATGCCTGGGAATCATGTTCTTGACTTCTTGGTTGGAAGCATGACCAAATCGAATTCGCTTGTTGTGAGCAGTTGGCAATCAGACTGGACTTTAGCTGTAGGTGGTTATAAGCGAACGACCACTACTTTTACTTAGTTGCTCAGGAATGCTCAACTTATCCGTTCACATAGTACACTAGTTCAAGATAGAGAGAAGATAGAGCATTGTAATTACCATTTCATTTCCTAAATCTCCATAAAGCACCTGCCTAGGACAAGGAATAGATTCACGTTGTCAAAACAGAGTTCATGTACCCCATGCCTAACCATTGATCCAATTGAAAATAACACGATTAACTTTGCTTCCCCCTAAATATCCAGTTATCCACTACAATTTTAATAGTCGCCATAAATCATAATTCATCTTTGCAAGTGAGTTACTTCATTTCTTAGACACTATGAAAGTCTACCCCCAGCCTGAAAAGCTTCCATCAGTGTTAAAAACAATATTTAGAGGTTACAGTGAGCAAGGAATAATATCTCAGAAAAAATGACAACTCAAAAGACTTCAGCTTTAGAATAGAGTAGTCAACAGTTTGACTCCGTAAAATTACGTTGCTTCCAATCTTCATTTCACCTCAAGTACCCGTGTCAACACTCCAGCACGAGCATGGACACTCGAAACTCAATTCAAACTTCAACTATGCCAATTTTGTACAAAACAGCTGTGTGACACCTAGACACAAATTATGGCCATGACGTAATTGCTCATAAAAATGAACAAAAATAAAACTAACATATACTCAGTTGGAGCTTGAAATCATTTCGAGTTGGATATCACGGTTGCTCCCGCAATTCGAGTCAAACAAACAAACGACTTGCCTTAATTACTTCAACAACTACCAAGCAATTTCAATAATCCCTAGGCCTAAACTCTCGTGAACTACTCGCCCTAATGTAATTGCGCATAAAATTGCACAATAATAATAACATAACAATTACTCATTTCGAGTCGGATATCATTTCAAGTTGTAGGATATCATTTCGAGTTTAATATCACGGTCGCTCCTCGACACTTCAAGTCAAACAAACAATTCTTACTTGCCTCAATTACTCCAACAACTACCACGCAATGTCGATAATCCCTAGGCCTAAACTCTCGCAAATCACTCACCACAACGTAAATATACGTACAAAATAACATAACAATTGCTCAATTCGAGTTGGATATCACGGTCGCTCCTAGGCAATTCAAGTCAAACAAACAATTCTTACTTGCCTCAATCACTTCAACAACTATCAAGCAATGTCGATAATCCCTAGACCTAAACTCTCGCAAATCACTCACCACAACATAAATACGTACAAAATAACATAACAATTGCTCAATTCGAGTTGGATATCACGGTCGCTCCTAGGCAATTCAAGTCAAACAAACAATTCTTACTTGCCTCAATTACTCCAACAACTACTCGCCGCAATATCAATGATCCCTAGCCTAAACTCTACCAAATTACTCGCCGCAACATAATTGATATAAAATTAAACAATAAAACCAATAATTATACCGATGGCGCCAGATTGCGTCTTGTGCAACAAATGCTCTTCGGCGCGGGGGAAGGCGTCCAGTCTCTTAATCGCCTGCCTCACTCCCATATTATTTCTTCACCTTAAATTAATTCAATTCGATTAACGCAGCTGAATCATAACAACACAAACAATAATAATCAAGCAATGCAAATATATAACAATTGAAATGACAGTAACAATAATTATAATTAATTATGATGATGAAAAATAGGGATCCAGTGGGAAATGATACATTAAAATGTGAGGGAGGAGTTACCGTGATTATTTGGTAGGATTTGGGTTGGGTTTGGTTGTGGTGATTATTATTGTTGGTGTTTTATTACTTTTTTTCAACAAGAGATTAATGTTTTTTTTTTAATAAAGGCACAAGAGATTAATGTTTTTCCCCCCCNNTTTTTCCCCCCCCCCCCCAAAAAAAAACAAAAAAAAAAAAAAACTTTGAACTATTTAAAACTTTTTTACTTTTTAGTTCTATGTTCATGTTTGGCAAAACGGAAGGATAAGGTAGCGCTCGAAATTAATAGGGTGACGACTGAAATCTGATAGGTTTCGTGATTAGGTAGCTGAAATTTGAAACCTAATAAGGTAGCTGATTCAATGGAAGTGGTTGGTGCAATTTGTTAAACGAGTAAGTGGTATGTGACAAAATGACATAAAAAAGACATGTTTATATTTGAATGTAATGTTAAGTATTTAATTAGTAAGCTTGTTATTTGGTAAGCAATCTTGGGCAAAAGTGGAATAGATTTGTGGCTAATTCCTTTTTTTTATTTATTATAAGCTACTTGGGTTATTTTAAATTTGATAAACTAAAAAAAAAAAAAAAAACTACTAAGATAATGTACTTACCAAATACTTCTGGTTTTGATCAAACAAGTCTTTTTCAGTCAAACAAGTTAATGTTAGATTATAAGCTACATGAAATGGCGTTTCAAACAAAGTCATAGCCTATAAGTAGTATTTGGGTGAGACGGTCTTACCATAAATTAAGCCATGCTTTGTAGGACTTATTAAAGCTGAAACTTATTTGGACTTATCTTATTTTTCTAAATTTAACTTATTTTTTCTGAACTTATATGAACCTAACCTATTTTTCCTGACTTAACTTATTTTGTTGAACTAAACTTATTTTTCTCAAATATAAGTCATAGAGAAGAGGGCTTAGTATGGTTTGACAAGTCAAGAGCACATTCTTTTGGCAATCTGATAACTATACAACAAGTTGTATGTGTAACAAAAAGTATAATTGACAATTTATGATCAAATATTGATTAACATTTATCCTTATTTCAGGTTAAGGACAAAAATACATTTTGTTTGTGCTCTTTTAGACCTATTCATTGGCTGGCCCGGACCAAATCCAAACAGGACGAGGCCGGTGCTAAAGAGAATATTGCGATCCAAGTGAGTCTGTTGCGAGTCACAAGTTATTTCATACTATTTTTCTATTTTTTATAACTTTGAACTGTCATGACCCTTCAAACCCGTTAGAAGTCCGATATATTATTGCAAATTGCAGAACGCGACCCGCTTTAAGTAGGACATGTTATAGGTCATTAAACGTGAACCCGCCCCATTGCACAAGTCTATCCTCTTTTTTTCTCTTTTTTTTGAAAATGTGCGCACAAGGTTTATCCTCTTTTTGAGAGCGGAAATCAATCAAAGTGAAATTTGTCAACTTCACTAGTAGTAAATAATACTCCACTTCTTGGGAATACTGGAAATTTGTCAACCACTAGTAGTAAATAACAGCTTATTTTGGTATGGAAGGAGTTAGGATTGGGAGTTTAACTCCTAATGTAGCAAACTCTCTTGTTTGTTTAAGTAGGATCGGAGTTGAGAGGGATTGAGAGTGGGAGTTGGAAGGCTCACTCTGAATGACTTATCACCAGAGGAGGGGATGAGAATTGGATGGAAATTCATTCTCCACTTTAAAACTACTAAGATACCCCCACTTAAAAACTCATCAACCCATTCAAACCATTCACTCTTACTTTAAAAAAAGATATAAAGGTAAATTTAACTATTTTATTCCCCATCCCAATCTCACATACCAAATATGGGAGTGAGAGTTATTTAACAAATTCCCACTTAAATTTTGACTCCAAATTCCCAGCTTATTTCTCATTCTCAATCCCAAAGACATATCAAACGCGCTATAAGGGATTTTAGTGCATAATACAAAATACGCCTCAACTTCTCGTAAAATCTAAAATGCTTCTCTCGTGTCTGTTTAGAATCCAAAATACCCTTATGACAACTAACATTATTAGTTCAACTGTGATCATGAGTCTGAGCTAAACCAGTACAAGAGTGAGAGTTGAAAGAAAGTCACAGAGAAATCCAAGCAACAAAGGCAAGAAATGGGCAGATTAATAATGATGGGCATTGCCATTTTTATGGCATTCATGGCTTTTGCACTCAGATCCTTCCTTAAACTCCACCAAGATCAACAACAACCCTTGGTAATTTCTTATATTCTCTATGTTTGATATTTTTTTCTGCTTAAAGACTTTGCTTTGATAGGATATACAATGGTATGCTACTGAATGATCATGTGAAATGTTATACAGAGGTTGTTCACTCCTCAAGAATTGGCCCTTTATAATGGAACTGATGAGAAATTGCCCATCTTCTTGGGAATACTGGGGTAATGTTATTTGTTGTTTATTTGATTGGAAAGTTGGTACCTTTGAATGTATATGTCATGCCCAGCAATCCCTTTTTGTGAAAGAACTTGTCTTTTGATCAGGGGTGAATCCTGAGAGTAGCGAGGGGTAGCATAGGCTACCCTCAAATTTATAAAGTTTAGTAGAAAAAGGTAGAACAATGGTAGAGAAGTGTAGAAAAAGAGTAGAAAATGGTAGAAAATATAGGCTACCCCCATTTTAAATTTTTTGATCCGGCCCTGCTTTTGATGACCAGAAAGTTTTTGGAGAGACCGTCATTTTATATGGTAAAAGTAGGCGGAGCCATGCTGATATGTCTCTGATTTGACTTGGGCTTGCTAGAAGCTTCGTTTGATTTAGATTACATGGAGCTCGTCTACTTTTATCATTAAAATAGACAGTCTTTATTAGAATTTGTGTTTGACTTGATGGACTTAAACCATTTGGAAGTTCATGTCTTTGAATTTGATGGACTTGAATTGTGAACCTTTTGGAACCTTTCCTTTTTGATATGTTTGTTTATTTATGTAAGTTGCTAGTGAATTCAGTATTTGCAGTTACAGGAGTGGCTTTGCATATTTATGATACTTGATACTCTAATTAGTCATTGATGTTGTGAGGTGGTATACTTGTACTAGTAAATTTTGGTTGGGGCAATTATGGTCTTGGATGGGTGAAGGTATGGGTACAAAGGTTAGCATAATTGGTACCTGTCATGTGTGCCGAGGTTCTACAAAGAGGCCTTGGATCAATGCCATGATTACGGTGCTGCAGTATGAATTTGGTTTATGTTCTTGAGGTTTTGGATGGAGCTCTAATTTTATTTCTATCCTCTATTTTTTAACTGTAAAAAACCTTTTGGCAAATTGGTTGTCTTTCCTTTGCAAAACTACCCTGTTGAGTAAGGAGCTGTCACCATCTTTACGGCTAAGGAACTTTTCTAAGTTGGGATGAGTGGTTTGGGTCTTCGCTTTTTTCTAGGCTACTTATGTTGTCGTCTCATTTTGTCCCAAGTAAACTGTTTGTGGTTAAGGCTTATCCGACCGGGCAATGACTGAAACTTTCTTACTTGCTTAAAGTTAACTTCCTTAAGAATTTTCCGAGATCGTCTGATGTTAGGTATCGGTATAGGTCTGCTGAAGCATTATAATTGATGGAAATCTTCGTCTTTGAATGTTTTGGGTTTCTGCTATCAAATGATTTAAGCAGCCGATAAACTTCTAAGTTCTAACTATTAGAAACAAAAAGTGTCTACTCTTTCTAATTATGGAAAACTATAAAATTATAAAAAAATGAAAATATTGTTGTTACTATAATAAGAAATGTCAGACACCTTTTTTGTTGTCTAAAGTTTAGACACATTGCGCTCATATGATGACGCTGTTTTCTACTTTTAACTGATGTGGCTTTCCCTTGCGTATGATGCATCTGTAGTTATCTGGCTTTTGACATTCTAAATGACTCATGTAGAATCCCTCAGCAGTCATACGCTTCTCTTATTAGTTTTAATAACATCTTTGAATGCAATTAGTTCTAAATGATACTTCATGTCGTTTATCCTGATTTCTGCTTCACTTTTTACTCTCACCATTTTTTGATTAGTGGACTTGGTACATCACAAACCGTACCTATACCTCAGAGCTTCTGGTGAAGCTCTTGCCTATGTAAATAAAAGGAGAGAGGGTTGGGAGAATAGTGACTTATGATTACAATAAAAAGAGGCTATCTTATCCTTACCCCCACAACTGCAATTGCAAAGAAGCTGCTTTAGTTGCCGTTGCTCGCAATTGGCTGGCATACTATTGAGTATCAACTATAAGTTAGGCATCTTACTGATACTTCTGTAATCCAAAGTAAACGACTGTATGTTAGGAACTTGCACCCTCAGCCCTACAAGACAGGGAGGGGGCTACGAAGAGCACTACTTCTACTCGTGTTAATCATTACGTTTTTACTACTATGGTGTGGGTACTAATAGGAGTTTAATATAGTTGATATTACTGCAAGTTTTTAATCAATTCATGATGCCAAGTTATCTAGGTGTTGTTGGTGTGCTGTTTCCTTCAGAACAAATAGCTTATAATTTTCGATTTTCTTCTCATGGTTTTCATGGATCAGCTCTGTTTTTGATGTGACGAAAGGGAAGTCTCATTATGGTGTTGGAGGAGGTTACAATCATTTTGCTGGAAGGTTGGTATTCTGCAGCTGATATGCATTTCCTTTTCATATAAGTGTTTTATATCTCTAAATGAATGGGAAGCATGGTTAACCTTTAAGATAGAACTCAAGTCCGATGATTTATTTGCTGTCTAAGTGATGTGTCTGTTAAAGATTGTAGCTGTTTCATTTTTTTCTCCTGTTCTTACGGTTCTACAAGATGCCCAATTTTTTGTTGTGTGCCACATGCAAATTCTGCGGGAGTATTATGACTAAGAACATAAGTATTAGAACCCTGCTCTTTTTCCTGACAGTGCAGTAAGTCGTAGATTGTCATGAGAAAAACCTTAACCATCTTCTTTAAAAGATTTAAATGGAAATGAAAGTATTTTGCCGTTAATCATGTGTTTGAAATGAGAAATTGCGATACCACTGTTTGGGCTTTGACTGAAATAAATTGCAATGCCTTTGGCATGTATTACTTTTCATGAGAAACAACCAAGTAAATGTTTCGGGATATTTCACATGGTAAAGCTGAGTCAAGTTTACTTTTTTTGGGAACCTAGTGCTGCATAGTAGTGGCAGAGCCATACACAAGAGTAGTTTGATGGTTGACCTCTTTAACTCACTTGTGTACTGCTATGCTGGTGGAAAACAATGTCCAACCATTTTGTCTACCAGAAATTTGAATTGTTTTCCAACTAATAAGTATCACCGTTAACTAGACGAGATATCATCTAATCCTCTAAGACTAAACCTGTCCATCTGCTGCTCTGCTTCTCTTCCATGAAGGTACAGAACGCAAGGCTGGCTGCCCACAGAGCGTCAAACCCTCTGTTTAGGCCACAGCAAGTTTCTCTCTTATGTGCACCACTTTTCTACCCACATTAGAGTTCATAGACATTCAAAAGTTCGCTACTGAAGCAACATATGTCCATATTCTTTCTCTATTCTTCCTAGCAAAAAAGTGTTCTATATACTCCTCCTGATCATTGCTCATCTACTCTGTGCTTTTCAATCAACTGGTATTGTTATCTTTTTAACATGTAGATAACTTTTTGAGAGCTTTGAGCTGACTTCTATGCTAAATTGTTGGAATCAACAACTTAGTACATAACATAATGGAAACTTCTCATGTGGTTTTGGCGCTGGGGATGCATATTTCTGTAATCTTCTTATGTTCAGGGAAATAAATAATTTACTTATGGTATAGAAAACTGTTAATATGCTGAAACTGAGAACTTCTGGCTGCAGCATTCACTATGATCGATTTTCTTTTTGAATGTTATTTCAAACCTGTAATCCCTGACTTAAGCCTGTTTGTGGCTTCTTCTCAACTACAGAGATGCTTCACGTGCATTTGTTTCTGGAAATTTCACAGGTGAGAACTTCAAATGTTGAAAGATTTACTTGTTTTCATCGCATGTTGGAGAGTCCTGTTAAGTATTGCTCTTCTGATAATGAGATAGGACGCTTTTCTTTAGTAGCTTGCGTTCACCTTGGTCCAAATTCATTAATTTGATTTATTCATCGAGCTGTCTCTTCAGTTTTGAGGAAGGGAAGAGGGAACGCATCTACTCGAAGGAGACTTGATCTTTGTATCATGAGTGCTCTAGTAGATTTATGATTTATGTTCCATTGTTATTTTTCTTTGAGCCAGGGAATAATTAAGAATAGGTTTAAAGGTTTCTGCTTGTCGAATGATGATGAAGAACTAGACCGTTTGTAACTTACACATGTTTGACAAAGTCACAATCTCTTCCTTGCACTTAGGAATTTGATGTTTTGGTAACAAATTTATCTTATCATGGAACGTCTACACTTTTGGTTAAATACCTTGGCACATACATGAAAGACTTGTTTATATTTGTTTAGCCACTGAACTAGTAGAATAGTGACTTCCAAATCCCAGTGTCACCGTGGTACCGCGGTCTTACCTCCTGGATAAGGTAGTTTGCCATCGCATTTCCATTGAAAGTTATGAATACCCATGCACTATATATCCACTCTCAGTCATATCAGTAGTTGGAACGGGAAAGCTGCGCTTGCCAATTTGTGATTGGGAATCAACCTGGTCTATTAATGAAGCTACAAATTAAATCAATGTCTACGGAACTCCGCTTTTAGCTTTTGCTGATATGGTGGACTTCAGTGGCCACGATTCTTTGCGGTACATTGATGCTGCTTCGTATTTTGCTATTTGCAAAGCTGCTCTGATTTGTAGGTCCAAAATTGGCAAATTTCTTACTTGCATTCTGATTAAGTGTTTGCAGTTACTACCAAATGCAGGAGAGGGACTCACAGACACACTACATGGACTATCTAGCAGCGAGGTAGACGTTTCGCAAGATGTTTGAGATGTCAGTAGATTGCAAAACTTGAGCACTCCATTGCTTTCCTTATGAATGCTTTTGGTATTTAAGTGGGATTAGACTCTCATACTGAAATGAATATACAACTCTTCTAACGAACTGTGCATGTTAACTGCTGATTGCTTGATTGTCAAAAGTTTTGTGTTGTATCAACTGCTTCATTTGTTTCTGCAGATAAAGAGTGTTGTAGAATGGCGGGATTTTTATTTGAGAACTTACAAGTGAGTTACTAATTCCACAAGTTCTAAATTTGTTTACTTTTACAAATTATAGTACGTCCCCCCTCCACACCCCCTTCCCCCTTCAAACAATTTGGAAAAAAAGAGAGAAGGATATTATGAGGAAAGGAAAGGGTAAAAAGAAATAACACGAGCTAGCAGTAGGTCAGTGTTTGAAACTTTAAAATTATGTCCTAAACCTTAACATTGCCTATCAAGGCTTTTTGCATTCTACCTGGACACCTGGTGATGTTTTAGATTTTTTCCTACAACCCAGCTGAAAATTTAACATGGAAATTCATAGTCATATGCTGAATCTTATCATGTGGTTCCTCTATAGATTTGTTGGTAGATTGGTGGGTCGGTACTATGACAATCTAGGGAAACCTACAAAACATTTGAAGGGAGCAGAAGCAAAGGCAGCTAGAGGTGCACAGCTCTTGGAGAAGCAGAAGCGCGAAGAAGAGAAGGTCCCAACTTGCAATTCAAAGTGGAGTCAGGATGAGGGCGGGGAGGTAAGAATTTTCTAACTAAATGTTTCTTGTTATGTCTGTTTTTCAAGTTCACTTTTGTAAGTTAGCATGATTGCTCATAATATTTTTGCTTGGGATAGTGCCATATACAAAGGAAGGAAATGGAAATGAAGAGGGCCTTACTGACTTCCTATTCCATTTTTTTTAAAGTTCCATAGTGATCCAAATTAACCCAAATGCATGGTCCCACTTTTAGTAGGATTCAGCTAAAAGCGTATAAGCAATGTAACATGCATTCTATGCTTGAAATATTAATGAAAATTGAAAGTAGAGTGGAATCTCAAATATAGCACTACTTGTTCTAAAACGAATTTTTTACTTTGCTGCATAGTTCAGTCATTCGAGTAACCATAGGATTTATTTTTTGTATCATCTCTCTAGGGCCTGAGTGAGAGAATAGTACTGATGAACTTGGTTGTTCTGATTCGATGGGTGTATGAAAGTACGTTCTGTTCTAGTTAATACTGATTGTCTCTATTTACTCATTTTACCTAATCCTTGGAATCCTGGTTAGGTGTGGTGCGACATTGGCTATCCTAGACTGATGCAGAGACCAGTTGAAATCGCATTGACTGGGAAAATGAGCAAGTGCTGTGTGTGTTTGACAGAAGAAGATCTGGAACAGCCTGGTCTAGAAGTTTATAAAGGATGCGACTATCTTGCCCAGGCATGCAAAGTATAGATGATGATGAAATTCCTTGCTCAAGGTTAATCTGTTTGTTGCAGAAATATTGCACTGATTCCTTTTGAGAAGTGCCACTTTTTTCATTATGCCCTCTTTATTTGAGGGTAGGGGGAAAAGAGAGGGGGGGGGGGGGTTGTAAATTTTGCGTACACGTTCTTGCGCCGGTGTGCAGAGTCATTTGACACAACTTCTTTGTACTGTTGTATGGCAGGGGAAAGTTTACTGATGCAGCACCCGACCCCCTTTTTTGTAGGCATTGCGGCAATGATGTTGTTGTATCTTGTGTTGGTGTTTCCTATACTAATAAGGAGAAGGTATTGCTCAAGCATATGTTAGCCTCGATTGTCTTACCTTACATATTTAGTATTCCTGGGCCAGTTGTGCATCTATCAACAGTACTTATGATCCAGTGTAGAACAAACAAAATAAGTGGACTGTTCTTCTTTCTCCAAGTGAATGTGTTGAGGAGATCAAAATCCACTGACATGGATGATTTTACACTCCACTAGTATGTTCTTAAGTCTAATCTATGACTAACAAAAGGGAGTGCAAAAATCATATTTTGAAATGTAAGTCATTTTCCACCAATATGCTATTTTTCGTCTTTCCCGAGCATACTAGTAATGAAAAGATAGCTTTATCACCAACACTAAGAATTTAAGAAAGAGGTTATCCTTAGCTTCTTATTTAAGTGCATCACATTTCCTTTCAACATTAGCTATGGAATGTATACTTAATCATCCGTTTGTAGGAACTAGCTAGCTAGCTGGTACTCCTATTAGTCAATTGGGAAGGAATAGGTTTATTGTAACTTTCGTTGAAACTAAAAAGCCAACCCCACTAAAAAAACTTAAAAGTCAACTCTTCATGGATGGCATCAAGTTGGCGTATGGATAAGTTTAGACCATCCAGGCATCCGATGGGCAGACCTGTTCAAACTCTAAAAACGCACCACGTAACTTGAACAAACATTAGACATATATATCCATTATCCAATCTTTCTTTAGAGTATAATATCAATAAGAGATCACTCACGTACACCCACAGTGTGGCCACACATGACAATGTACTCCAGATTCTTGACATTAATCAACAGAACGATCAAACGAATTGAAGACAGGTATTAATGACAGTAATGTTTAGAACAAGTTTCAACACTCCTTACAGCAGATCAAGAAGTACAGCGTTAGTAACCCATCTATAGGATTAGCGTAGTTGATCAATTAGGACGAACACAAACTCCGCCGATATCAGGTATGTTACCAAGTTTGCACGTCAGTCCAGGACAACACTGAGGTGCGTTTGCAATGAAGCCTCCACAATGCTCATCAACATCTTGGCATGTTTTAGGGGCTGCGTGGACAATAAACAAGTCACGGACAAAAAAATTGCATTTAGCAAAGTTAACTTTAAGACCATAGGATTTGACCTTTATATCATCTAGGTCGGGTTTGCAGAGTTTGGTAACTTCGGGTTTGTGAGATCGAGTTCGAATGGTTTACTGGTCAAGACTCCAGACCCATTTTTAGTTATACTTTAGTGTTTTTCAGCTTTCAAGATGAAAACTCATGTTCATAAAACATAATTTCCAGGTCGGCACAGATCGGGCATATTTTGGACAGGTCTACAGCTCGAGATAGTAAAAAAGAGACAATTGGATCAACCAAAAATGAAATTTAAGACAATTATTGTAACCTGGTACACAAACTCCAGGAAGATCAGGAATTGTAACGTTGAGCTTGCATGTCAAACCGCGGCAGCACTTTGGAGGATTAATCACAAAACCTTCACATGGTTTGTTTACCCCCTGGCATGTGGCTGCATGAACAAATACTAATTAATCAACAAATAAAAGTGATGATTAATGTATCATTGTCCTAGTGCCTATAATATGGAGAGACTATTTCCAAATGTACAAGAGAATACAAGAGAATTAGTCAAAGATCGTACGTGGTACACATTTTCCACCAACGCTGGGATTTTTGGGATACAGTTTGCATGTCAACTGGCCGCAACATTTTGGTTGATGGGGGAGAGCTCCACAGAATTTGTTAACCTTCTTGCATCTTCGTTTGGTGGCTGCATCAACAAAAAAAACATATGAACACCAACTTAACAACACAGAAATCTGTAGTATAAAGATTGCAAACTTGACAAATGAATCAAACCAAAATCTAGAGAAGTCAACTGTGGTACTCATGTACGTACTATGAAGAGACTAGTTATGATATATGTAGGAGTACAGGATTACATACCTGAAGTAGCCGTAAGTAGGAGTGCTAACAACACAATGCTGATGATGAGGAAGTTAGTGCTAATCCTCGCCATATGGAAATGCTTGATGGTTTCTTCGCAAGAAGAGCAGTAGCTAGATAGAGAGACCGACTATCGATTACTTCGCTAATTTAATAAATCAACTGTACGCTTATCCCTGCTAAAAATAAACTATGTCAACTTGCTTCTATTGGGAGGGGGGAAGAGGGGGGGGGGGGTATGAAAAAGTCAACTGACTTGTTATTGTTTTTTTTTTCTTTTTTTTTTTTAGAGAGTAGGTAAGATCCAACTATGAAGAACTAGATATAAAGTAGGAATGACTACACTCAGGGATTTATTTTGGCAAATAATATCATCTAATTCATTTGAATTTTAGAAGTACACAAATGTCGTAACAGATAATGTTTAACATAATGACTTAAAATCTTCATCCAATGTGCTATTTTATTTCCTACTCTGAAAGTTTGAGAGATAATAACTGAGTCAACGAAACTGAGAAAAATTTTCGTGTCTTCAATCAAGGCATGAATCTTTCATGTGCAACTGAGTTAACCTCTGAAAGCTTGAATAACTATTAAATTCTCATCTCCAATGTAGATTTTTGAAAAGTCCATCAAAATTGCACGATAAACTCCATTAGGGCACAGGCCCAGACTTGGTCAGATTTTGACCCAGTTTGACTTTTTGAGGCTTTTGACTATTTTCGGGCTTTTATGTAAAATGTGATAGAAGCCTGATTTTTCTGATTTTGGGCATGTGATGCAGACTCAGTCGGTCATAGGTTGAAAATACGGCTTACACATATTTTCGGGCCTATTTAGTCATGTAGTGGTAATAATGGTATTTTTTGTGGAATGAATGTGTTTATGGCTCGGGATGGTTAAAATGGTCGCGAACAGTAGCTTTTGCAATGAGGGTTGAAGTGTCTCCAACAGGAAAGTTCCAACCACTAAGAAAGCGTCATATTAATCTATAATTATGAAAGCTAAAGTAGCTTGATCAGTCAATTTTGATGAAGTTAGGGTATGAAGACGACCATTTCCCTAGGGTTGAATTATGAGGTGGGAGATGAAGTGGAGTAATTGTTGTTGTTGAGTTGAGTCTAGCTTAGGCCCTGTTCTTTTCAACTTATTTTCAGTTCCTTTTAGTTCAGCTCCATTCAGTTCAGTTCAGCTATTACAATTAGCAATACTTTTGTTATTGTTATTATTTCTTTGTAATTATTTTTATCTTTAATTTTTTATTATTAATATTATCGATATTATTAGTAATTATACTAGTATTACAGCTACTATCTAATCTCGGACGGCGGCACCGACGCGCGTGCGCGTTACCCCTTGTCTAGCTCACTAACCTGGTATAAACTCATTTTCCTTATAAACCAATAAAAACTTTTTTTCCTTACCAATGTGGGATACTTAATTTTCCATCAAATCAAAGGAAGCTTTTCAATTTCCTTTGTATTACCAACAGTTAGTTCATCATCGATCACACGCTTTCCACACAACAATATTCGTGTTCGTTATTAAGCTCATAAGTTCACGAATTGTGGTAGAACTTATACCGAGTTTCGACCGAGTTCATTCCCAAGATTTTGTATTCATCTAGATGCCTTTGAGATGAAAAAAAAAAAAGATCTCGTCCATTGGTACCGACAAAAAATATCACACAGTAGAACTTCGTTCACATTTGTTCATACGTCAATCATTCACACTTAATCACATACTAGTATACTACAAAGAAACAAGCATTTCCAAATTACGTAAAACAAACAAAGCTGGTTTTGTTCATGGACATGATACCATATAACATCAACAATATACAAATTCATGTATCGAGGAAACACCGCAAAAGAAGATCACACGCTGTTGTAGATTTTGTGGTGATGTATAGCTGCCGATCAACGATCTTTTAGGCTCTGACACAAACTCCACCAACGTCAGGATTATTAGGATTGAGTTGGCAAGTAAATTGGGGACAACACTGCGGTGGGTTCATGATGAAACCCCCACAAGGTTGATTAAGGCCCTGACATGCGAAAGCTGAACCTGAAATATTAAACATGACATACAGTCAATTCTCAATCATCAATGCACTGTAAAAACTATTAAATGAGTAATTAGTAATTAACCAATTAACGAAGTGACGTCTAAGTGTGTAAATAAGACGAGTCTAACTCACTCGGTCCAACTCTACTCTACTCGTGAAGCTTATATCTGAGCTTGACTTGACTCACGAAGTTTGCGAGTCTGAAAATATGAATTTCAACCTATACTCAAGATTGTGAACTTGGATAATTGACTCGTTTCGAGATGACAAACTCGAACTCGACTTGAGTTAGAATTTTGGTTGCTATTTAGATTTAGATTTTGTTTAATTTTTAATTGGGATATATAAATAACCTTCTAGGTTTATAGAAGCATCTATATATTTTGAAATGCCAATTCAATGGCACATGTATTTATCGTAATTATTGTTTTTGTATTTAGGTGTTTGTTAACGTTCGAGTATCTCACGAGCTTCTCGAGTCGAGTTAATTTCGGCCTACTTGACATAGCTAGGCTTGTTAGAAACTCAAGTAGGCTTCAAGTTTGAGTCAAGGTTTTATTAGTCAAACATTGACCGATTTGATTTTGAAAAGCCTATAAAAGATCTCGTCTCGTTTACACCAACTTTTGTTGATAATTAATTACATAGATTAACTCACTACCTCCAATTTATTTATTACTACTTAGTTCCTTTTTCAGACTTTGCTCAAACTTTGACCATCAATAATATATTAATTTAAAAAAATTACCTTGTATAAGTTTTTTATTTAAATTTAATCTTTTGTGACTATTTTTTATAGTTTTTTTCATTAGTTAGTCACTGTGCGCGCGGTAGGACCCTTGCATACATACTCCATGCGATAACCAACTTGGGGCAATTCAACCCAACGGCGACCCAAAACACAGCTAATTTGTATGCAAACAAATACGTACGGTGTACTCTGCATGCATTTGGCATAAGATAACGAGGACGAATATAGAGTAAATGCTGCATGGAATTACCTGACATAGTGATCAGGGTAAGTGCTATGACAATGGTGATGATGAGGAAGGTGATTGAAACTCGCGCCATTTCCAAATCTAGAATGAATAATGTGAGTTATATTTTTGGAAGATGGATGACAGTGGTAGTACTTACTTAGTCTCCTCATCTCATCTTATTTATACTGTCTGCCACAGTACAGTGAATTAATCGAACCTATCCCAATTAGGAAGATTAAGAACGTGCAGTGAGCATATTCCGTAAACAATGCTCTCAATATGCCTAATGTTACGATCAATGCATGCATATACTACGCAAGATGCGAAAATGAGCTTAATTTAATTGCCGGGAGATCAACTTTCTTCGTTATAAGCTAGTGATCCTAAAAATTATCAACAGTGTCCCCTTTACCTCATTGCATATGTCATATCCATGACCAAGTAAGTAGAGTCCCTAAAACCCGTAGCCTTATTTTGCCGACCTATATAAGTGTAGCTCTATTTTGTTGAAAATGGTGATCAACTTGCCACTACTAGCTTAATTGGGGGTGAAGGGTGATATGCCTATAAATAGCAAGTGCCTTGGAAAGTAATTACTTTTAGTGCAGCAATAACAAGCAAATATAAGGGAGTAGAAATATGCAAAAGTGGGAAGACACAGGGAAATGTTTGGGTCTTGTAACTTCAGTGCAGCAATATAGAGCTCTGGTCTGTATGTGCTTATACAGTTATACGTACATATGATAAGGGGCCTTAGGGCCGTTTATTCAATTGGCCGGTAATTAAACCAATTAGAATGAGGTGTGCAAAAAGGTATTTAGATAAATTTACTTATTTATAATATTATATCTTCATATCACATGAATTGCAAAAACGTCGTAAATATCACTTTACTTTCTTAGTGCAAAAACCCTTGTATTAGACCATCTAAGTTTAAGTCCAAATTTAACCTACACTTTAACTCAATTGGTAAATATATCTAGTTTTGTGTAAAAAAATCAAATGATTACATTAATATTTGTAGTCTCCAACTTTCTTGATGATTTTTTTCTCAAGTCCTAACTCGTTTGATGTGTTGTAGAGTAAAGTTTCTACTGATGCTTGGAGACCATTTTAACATACTTCCATAAAAGATCACTTTTGGATTTGGCGTAAATTCTAACATAGTCTCGTGACTACCTACTTGTAGGGATATCTTTTCTTCACCAATAGGTAGTCGTGACAATTCCATGAAAATAGGGATATAAATGTAGTTTTGCTTGACCCTTCCCTGCCCATTTTCCATAACCCCCTACATTTTGTGCTTGGGAGTACCCAATTTTAGGTATTTTCGGAACTACCTTAGACTCTTTATGGTTTTAAAGAGGGGAAGGTTCATATTATGCAAGCCATATTTGACGTTGATAAAATCTGTTTGGTTCAATGCTTTCTTATTTGAAGCTACTATTTCATTCCCTGCTAATTTCACACACTTAAATAAAATTAGAGATAAGGTACAATAACAGGTTCCTGTTCTTCACCCATGCACATTAGGAAAGCCCCATAGGCCCTCACTTCATAGTACAAAATCAGGCATTTGCATTCAAAGTCAGTACTGGTGTTCATTGATATGTACGGTTAACGATGATCATCATAAGCCCACCAACATACTCTAGTAGCAAAAAACGAGCAGTAATATCAGCAGTGATTGCAAACTACAGTGAGAGCAGTGGATAAAGGTTGAAACAAAAAGACTGAAGACAAAGCTGACACATTAATTTTTCACCAGTTGCGGGGCTTTGTTGGTTGACTCTGGGAGCAATCCCTTGCCCAATGCCCAGATTGACCGCACTTGTAGCAAGTATTAGACGGTGATTTTACTCCCACACCAGCTGCACTTACAGTGGATGAAGACATAGAACAGTCTCTCGCCCAGTGCCCTTCCCCGCCACATTTGAAGCACGAGGAACCAGCTCTAGTTCCGTAGCCTTTGGTATCAGGGGTTTCAGACTTCTGAACAGCTCCATAGGTAGACTTCACAAAGGTAGTTCCGTTATCCTCGTCATTCCAAGCCGTAAAACTAGAAGATCCCTGTGAAGATGTTCAATTTATTCGACAAAATTAGGAAGCTTAAAAGCACCGCGTCACAAAGCTTTCATTAAGCAAACTGACAAGCATTTACAAAACATGGCTTGGATGTCTCTGGGCATCAATGCTTATACACACCACTCATGATAAATCGTTCAGATAAAATCAAATGATGGCAAATCAAGGCCGAAAAACATTACATGTGGAGTTGAACGAAATTATACAGTAAACCAAATGCTCAAAATGAGTAAGACTGGTGATATTCCAAGGTTTCTACTCTAGTGCAACAATGTGCAAACTGAGACCTATCTACAGTGCATTCAATGATACATTCATGACCATCTCACAACAGGTGAACTTTGTTTGAGAGTAATTACTTCATATCACCTATAACCATATATTAATCCCAAGTGAAATTTCAATCACAAAAAGTTCCATAACTGCATAACATGCTACAGGAAGCGGCAGCTCGGCTTCTTTCATTCCCCCCCCCCCCCCCCCC